>OY856409.1:1335543414-1335640914 GCA_963693085.1 Alisma plantago-aquatica | reverse complement strand
CCGCCAAAACAAAAATTCCAGCGAAAAAATTACCTCCAAAATTTGACATATGGCGTCGATTCATAAATAAATAACCGACGACTAAAGGTTATTCGCGAGACAGAAATAGGTGTCGGTTGTCTTTTAGTTAAAAACCGACAACTATAATCTAGTATAGGTGTCGGTTTTTGGAAAAGAACCGACACTGTTGGTTTTGTTGTCGGTTTTTTTGAATAACTGACGCTTATGGTCAACTTAATAGCACCAGCACGAGTGACTCTTCCCCTTTCTCTGTTTCATTCCCGATTTCAGTTAGGTCCGGCGATTATTGCTCGTCGCCGCTCGGTGCAGCCGCCGCGTTGCTTCTGTCCTCTCGTCGCCGCTCGTCGCCGCCGCCGGTCACGTTGACTGTCCTCTCGTCTCCGCCGCCGGTAGAAGCAGCTACGGTGCTCTCCTCGTCACCGCCGCCCCCGCCGGTAGAAGCAACTTTTCTCCTCCGCCAGCTTCCTGCAAGGTAACCCACAAAAGCTTCACCCCCTTTTCTCCTCTGCCTTGCTTTTCTCTGCCACCGCCGACCTGGAACTCACCCAGGCGGCGCCTAAGCAGGTGCCAGGGCACGCCTAGGGTCCCAAGCCCAGGTGCCCTGCCTAGCTAGGCCTCTGGGCGGATGCTTGGGCGGCGCCAGGGCACGTTTAGGCTGCTGCTGGGGTTTGGATTCATCTACTGGATGCCCAAAACATGCACTGATTTCACCAAGTCACCCCAAAAGCCATGAAAAATATTCTGATTGTGTTTATTTATGTACTGATTTCACCAAGCTAGTGGATTTTTTTAAAGTTATTTACTGATTGTGTTTATTTAATTATGTACTGATACATATGTGCTATACCAATTTGATAGTCCATGATAGAACAAAGCATAATGATGTTGACTGCAACTTTGTGCGTCATGCTATTCTGAATTAAGTGTATATTTACTTCATAATTGAATGTTTAAGTAAGTTATAGATATCTTGATGATGAACTATAATGCACACATGTGACATGCTTGGAATGTAAATGATGAATTGTAATGCACACATGTTTAACTTGTTTCATTGTTGAGTATATTGAGAATCCTAATCACCCTTCTTGCTTAATGATGAACTGTAATGCACACATGTGACATGCTTGGAATGTAAATGATGAACTTTTCCCTAAATTGCCTAGATCTTAGGGTATCTCTAGATCTTAGGGTATCTCTACCATCCTAACTATGAAATTGGTAACTTGTTTCCTTTTTTAGTATATTGACAATGTTAATCACCTAACTTGAAGAACTAGGATATGAATGATGAAACTAGGATTGTAGGTATAAGAATGACAGCACACGTATTTGTTGGCCTAGAAACCCGTCCAAGATTTACTCATTAGGAGTAAATCTTGGATAGTCCCCGGTTTGGGACTCGTAACCATTGCGGTTGTCTCTTAGATCCTTGGCATAAAGTTTCTAAGGAGAAGAAAATTTTAATATGGAGGGATTTATGTGTGAGTTATTATTAATTTGCAATTCTATTTTGTAGATTACTAGATTTTTGGATACTAGTTAATAGCAATTCTATTTTGCAGAGTATATTTGAATTGGATGAAAAGCTGCATCGTAAATGCGTGATGCAACGCTGTGCGAGAGTCCTAAGGAACTATAGGACAAATCTCACCAGAGAATACATAAAAGAAGCCGACAAGAGGAAGAAGACAGTCACTGAACAGTGGAACTTCCTAGACAAAGAAGAATGGGACGCGTTTGTCGCTTCAAGACAAACTGATGAATTCAAGGTATTAGGCATCAGTCTCAATCTCATTAATTAATATATGTTGTATTCACTTATTCAAGATTAACATTTAGTGTTACTAACCAAATCATTAATTTGCATACTAACTAGGCCCTCAGTGAGGCACAAAGATCAAGGCGTGCACTGAATTTGCATGACCACAGAATGGGTCCAAAGGGGTATGCAGGCGTTTTCCAAAGACTACAGGCTGAGGCTACTGCTGCTCAGTCTGCTGCTACTCAGGAGTCCTCTACCATAGGTAGCACACCTCTGCCTCGCCATGATGTCTGGATAGCTGGGAGGAAAAATAAGAAGGGAGAAATAACTAAGGCCGCAACTGCTGAGGCGGCTGCAAAAATGGTAAAATACAACTCTTACAGCAATCATTCGAATATTGATTATTTGTGTTGTTTACTTAAGTACAAATTTTTGTTTTGGCGATTAGCGGGAGCTGCACGAGCTGAGAAAACAAGGAAAGCTCATCCCTGAGGGAACAAAGGATGAATTGACAGTTGCTCTGGGTAACCCAGATCATCCTGGACGTGTTAGGGCTGTAGGCGCTGGTGTGGGCATCAAATCGTTTTTTGGGTCATCCCAGCGCAAACATGCCCCAAAAGCGGGACTTTCACAAGAAGAGGTAACATATTCTTTCTTTATAATGTTACTGTAAAAGATAATTCAAAAATTAGAATTTGACGTTTCTTTTATCCATGTATAGGTGGATAACCTATTTGACAGGAAACTCGAAGAAGCAATGAAAAAGTGGCAGGCATCTTAGACTTCCACTTACCAGACAATACCTACTGTAGACTCTACTCCTACTCCTACTGCAGAGGTTGGGAGTAATCTTGTAGAACCACCACCTAGCACATCCACTGTAAGTATTTTTATGACATAGTAACTAGTTTTTTAATTCAAGATGATACGTATATATGAAATTGTAGTCGTTTAAAAAAAAGATGATATGTATATATGTATATAACATTCTTTACACAAAAATTTGTAGGGGTTGAAGCCATGCCGTCTAAAAAGTAAAGAATATGTCGTGGCAGAGGCGTCGGCTTACCCATCCCTACCAGGGGAAACGTGTCACGGGTCTCCAGTACCAGCTGGTTGGATTCGGGTGAGCCTGATACATATATTCCCCCAGTGGATGGATCTTCCACTGCCATATGCCCACCCAGATTGTGAAACGCTTGGTGAGGAAGTAGGCGGAGTGATATTGTGGCTAAAAGCAGATGTCTTCTTTACTGATAAGGTATGGTAAATTTACATTACGTTCAATTGTTAGTGTGTGTATATGCTGGCAGTTGATCTGAAATTATATATATATATATACAGGTTAAAAAGAAGACACTCACATCATCTAGGCCTCCACTTCCACCTCCTGCATTACCTAGTTGGGTTCCACAGGACCTACCTGTCCCGTTAGGTCCTAACTGTAGGGGTATGGCAGTATGGTTAGGGGAACATGATATAAACTCCCCTATAACTGTTTCTTCTGATTCAGATTCTACAGGTCAGTCATACGAAACAAAACTATTTATACAAGATATATTGGAGTTGTTTCGATATGATTGGCTAAATACATCTGTGATAGAGCTATGGATAAGGTGAGATATTCTTTATACATCCATATACCTTGTGTATGATCTGGTGATTTGGTTTCTTATTTATTAATGCATGCGTAATTAATACATATTTTGCAGCTACTTAGACAACATATGTGCAGATTTTGGATTCGAACATGTAGGGTTTTTGATTCCATCCTTGATTAGTCTAGTAGCTAAAGACCCTACATCAGTTCAACAATACTGCTGTGAGTCTTTTTCAAATTTTGCTATAAAAAAGAAGACGGTGATAATGGCTCCATTCAATGTAGAGTAAGTTTACTTTGCTTATTATAATTTGGACTTAAGAAAATTACATTTTATTGTGGATTTTGAGTTATTAATTTTTAACTTTTTTTCCTCTAGGGGTAGGCATTGGGAGTTATTGGTTATTGCCCCCGAGACGTTCACTGTGTATTATCTAGATCCTAAGGGGGGTAAATTGAATACAAGATTTGGACACATAATGAAAATGGCAATATTTCGGTGAGAAATATTTCATTTTTCATATCCGTTAACATATGTTATTACATTACTATTTAATTGTAATGTTCTGTGTTACATTAACATGTAGGGGTTTTGAGGAGTACAAAAAGGCTGGAGGAAAGGTCCCCACGAAAAAGAACCAGCCAATAATTTGGAAGAACGTGCAAGTAAGTTCCCGACTGCAATATATGTATATATTATTTATGTGAACAATGCTTAATTAGTTGTATTTTTTAATATTTTGTATGTTTGAATTTATAGTGTGCTACACAAGACAATGGATGGGCATGTGGATACTATGTCCTGCGATATATGCACATGATTATCAAACATGTCGTACTGGATATCGAATGTATTGCTTAGGTATTATATAGTCTCATTAGATAATATGATTGAAATATATCAATCTTATTTATAGCTCATTAATTATATATATACATCATTCTCTTTACAGGTGTTTAAAGCTGACCCCATTACAGGAAATGACTTACCAAATGTTAATGCTCCCTATACAATGGGAGAATTAAATGAAGTAAGAGAAGAATGGGCAACAGCCATACAATTAGTGGGGGCTTTAAAATATAATTGGGATCCTGATAGCGAATAATGACTAAACAATGATACTTTGTAAATGAATTTCTGAATTATAATATATGTGTGAATGTTTCTACATGTCTGGATGTTTCTACATGTGTCTGAGTGAAAATGAATGAAAGTGTTGGTTGCTATATGAATGTTTCTACATGTGTGAATGTGAATGAATGGAACTACAAATTGCTAGCATGTGTGAATGTTTATAAATGTGTGAAAATAAAATGGAACTGCAGGTTGCATTGCTAAATGCATGTGCTACTTTTTTATTGTTAATTTTGCAGGTTTGCGGCCTGTTGTCGGCTGATATCAATGGATGTCGTAAAACATGCAGTTCATAACTGAACTGAACATGTTTCTCATCCTGCGACCAGCCACAGCAGGTCTGCAGACTCACAAAAAAAAAAACCAATAGGCATCGGTTATTTGTAAATAACTGACACATAATGATATAGTGTCGGTGTTCCTACAATAAACCGACGTCTATGTCCTTAACACCACGACCGTGCTGGACAGCACGGCCGTGGGGCGAAGATATATGGTGTCGGTTTTTTACTTATAACCGACACTGAAAGTTCCCAAGATGGCGCCCTTTCTGTGGCGCGAAGGGTTTGGGCGCCGGTTTTTAACTAATAACCGACGCTTATAGTCCCATGATGGCGCATTTTCGGTGGCGCACGAAGAGTTTGGGTGTCAGTTTTGGAACCGACGCCTGATGGGTGGACTTTTAGTGTCGCCCACATAGGTGTCGCTTAGAAACCGACACTAAAGGTAGGTTCTGTAGTAGTGTTGTGATATATAGTCCATGAGATTGAGTGTTTCTATGAAGTGTTGGACAAAATGATGTGTGATGGTCTTTTTGTCTCTTGAGAAGACATTATTGACCATGAGTGTATTAATGTGATTTATCCTTAGTCATAGGAGGTTAATCTCTGGAAGAAAGATGTTTAGATATCATCATCCTTGAGCTAATGAATTTGGATCTCTATTTCTAGTAGATCTCTTTTGAGCATGGAGAACTTTGTGCTTGTTCGGTAGCTCTTATCTCCATACACAATTAGTGGAGAGATCAAGAATATTCATAGAGAATTATGCTTCTAATAAGTTAGTTGTTCATCCACATCTCATAATAACCATTAACCATGAGAGTAGGGAATAAATTGATTATTTAACATAATGCAAAGATCAATCTTAACTTTTTTTTATTCCAAACTCTTTATTTTCTTAGATTTCAGATTCATAAACTAAATTTACAATGGAATCTTAAGCTTGATTCCTCTACTCTTATTTCAACAATAAAGATACATATACAAACATTTATTATGTTTCTCACACTTCCATATACATATGAATTGATAATCACATACATTCTCTATCAATAAGGAAACAATGTTACGCATCATCATTTACAACTCTTGTATTTCCTTACAAGGACCTAGAGTGACAGGGACTGGCAGAACTTGACTAATCCCATGCTTAACTCTTGTGGCAGATCTGCTTTGGCATTGACATTTGTCAATTCATATGGTTTCCGTAATAATCTACGAGTAGAGGGGTGATCGTACTCGTATTGAATGAGTACTTCAAGGAAATAGTTTAAAGAACTTTAATCGTTAAAAGATATATTATTGAGCAACTGAATTAAAAGTACAATTAATGAGCTATAAATGGACTAAATCATCATAAACATATAATTGGTAGGATTTCTCTAGATATCTACAAGGAGTAAATCAATAACTGAACATGATTGATAAATCTCAAGGGAACTAGTCATTTAGAAACATGCAAATGGAAAGTTACTCCAAATAACTATAGAGAATAAATGAATAAGTGCATAAACTTGATTAATCTCTCATTCATCCTATTATGCCATGCACCCACATGAAGTGGCGTGCCCTAATTTTTGGAACCTAGAAAGTGCATGATTAAGTTATTGATGAAATTAATATAAGACTGGTTTATGTTACAACAAGGTTCCATCCAATTTTCATGATATTTGGACTTTGAAAAAAGAATGTTGAGGAGATATTTTCCTGTAATTACGACTATTTTATAATATCCTTGAAGTCTGGAAATCTAATATTTAATTTTTTGGTATGAGGTGATCGCCAAAGTACAATAATGAAGGAAATATGATGACTTTAGTTAGTGGTTTGAATCCTCGACTAGCTTAGGTCTCCATATTAAGAAAGTAAAGTAATATTGACCAATTGCATCATAAGAAGCTTTAATTGAGAAATTTTATTGTATTAGGCTCTAGTATCATATCAAGTATATGATTGAGCTAGTAGACCTTTTTGGAAGACCAAGGAATGGGCCACGGGTCCTAGAACCCTATTCAAGCCCAATTGGACAAATAAGAATCCACATGTGGGTCTCTGGAGTAAAAATTTTAGAATTGATTATTTTGTATTCATAATAAATAGTCAAAGTATTTTACTAGAAATGTAATTAAAATATATGATTATAAGAGAAATTTTAGATATTTTTGCTTTATCGAGTAGCCTAGGTAATTAAATTAGTAATTATATAGTACTTACTTAAAAGGTGAGTTTTTAGTGGTTATATTATTAGTTTTGAGTTAATACGTTGTCAATTAGAAAATTTTAATGACAATATATTGTTAATCCCAAAACTTGAGATCGAACGGAGTCATGTTGTGCAGTATACAAATTTTCTTTAAACTAGACTTTTATCAAAAAGAATAAGAAAACAAAACTAAAAAGGTGACTCCAGTTCGGGTTGGACTGAAGAGCCACATCCAGTAAAACAGGGGCTGAATTGAGTCCCCAAGGAAGGGGGGACCTTGTCCTTAATCACATATATGGAAGGTTGTAAAATCCTTGAATCTTGGAACCTTAGGGGCATCATAAGTCTATTAGGGTTGGCTCAAATCTAAGAATCTGAGAGAAGGGAGGGTCGTGAAGAAGAGGTGGGCAACGGGAGGCAGTGGCAGTTCACACTAGAGCGTAGGCCTCTTCAACCCTGGCCATGGCATGCTCATCTATGGTGTTTCCCTATTCAGAAATCCACCAGAGTGATGGTCACCCTTGTTTCGTGTAGCAGTGGCTCAAAGTCGAAGATCGGGGGTGTCGATGGCGCTCCCACCTGACGGCAATGTGTACATGGGCGAATGGGGGAATTTTTCCCTAGGCTAGTGGGTGACAAAGAAACAGACCCCGCCAAATCTTCCTAGACTAATGCAAGGCTAGATGATCTATCCCTATCATTGGATCAATCATGAACGGCCTAAAATCATTTCTAAGGTAATACCTTTAAAAGATAGTATATTGGGCTATAGTTGTCAGTTTTGGGTGTACAAAGTACCCATGGAAAGGTTTTTGAGTGTACTAGATCATAAAAGTTCCTCCAAAATATGAGGCTTATGTTTGAGGATATATATTTTATGTACCAAAATCTATATGATTTTAATGTTTTGTGCATTAAAAATATCAAAAGACTTTCAAAATTAATTAATGTTTTACCTAAGGTATATTTTTATGTCTTTACGATTATTACAAAGTTTGATCTTTTTAATTTGTAGTTTTATTTAGGTTTTTGATGTGATCCCTAATAAGGTTATTTTGAGAATTTCACCCATTGATTGATAATGAAACGATCTGATATTTTTATATAAACCCTAATATACAATGTTCTTATTGTTTCCAAATTTTCAGGTATAATTGGATTAGTATTTGATTTTTGCACCTATGTGCCATGATGTAAGATAATTAATGATTATTTGAAGAGAAATATGTGATATATATGTATGATTGGTATGTAACATGATTTTAATTATATTTTCCCTATGCTTTACACGTTAGTCAGTAACAATAATATGTGTGAGTATCTTTGAGGTTTTCTGTCAGTATATTATGTATATAGTCATGTATTAGAGCATAAGATTATTTATTTAGTTCATATGGGTATATCAGCATATAGTTTCTATATAATATGAGATTTTGGTTGTTAATATAATATACAAAATTAAAATTAGTTTTTAACTTAGAGCTAGTTTCAGTTAAATATGAACCCTAAGTTGGTATATAAAGTTACGATGATAGGGGTTTGTGATTTAAAATAAAAAGGGAAAATATACATGGACTACTAGAACTATGATGATGTCCAGGTTATTAAACTATGGAACTCAAGATCAAGGCAACCTTAAATATACCCTTAGTGCAAAAGGTAAGCGGGCCATGTCCTTGAGTTCATATTGTAGATTGATAGTGTAATTATCATGTTCAGAGTAATCCATTAGACATGTGGTCTAATGTCTATATGTAGAGAATTACTTTCTAATACAATAGAAAAACTATCTTAGATAGCTCATGTTTAGATTATATACATTATCAGTTTGAAGTTTCCATCCATGCATACATGTTAGAAATCAGTATGTGAATCATTAGAATCAGAATATATGATGAGAATTTATTTCAGCATGTTAATATATGTAAGGAGTGGGATCCTAGAGGGGAACCACTCCCTACTAAAAATTTGAACAATAGAGCCTCCAGTCCAAACACACCTAAAGATATGTTGGAGTGGGTGTAAAATTTTCAAATCTTATTTATGGTATACAAAATAAAAAGCTTAGAAGTGGAATAAAAACATTGACTATATTCACTTTCACATAAGGTTACTAAAGAACATCTTTACTTACATGTAAGGGTACATCATAAGGATCCATGTAGAGGGAAATCTAAACCACATCAAGTTTGTCTCCAAGCGTTAACTCCATAAGCTAGGTCTAAGACTGTATGCCATGTACACCATATCCTTCACCTAGGGTTGGAAGCATACCCCAACAAGAAGAGAAAATAGAAGACATCAGTAAAAGCTGCTATGTGCATACTAAAAAGTAAATTGAGAAATATATGAAATAAGGATATCAAATAAAGTGAATCTTCCCATAGAAAAGACAAGGATTACCCAAATAGAGCATAAAAGGAAGAGAACAAAAATAAAAGAGATACTTGACATATCCAAACAAATAACATCGTGCCATACTAGCACATACAAAGATAGTAGTGCACACACCCCACAATCATCAACATGCATGCATGTGAGATAACCATAGCCCTAGAACAATATAAAGACAAAGGCGGCCAAGGCTTGACATCCTTGAAACCTGATAGAGAATGACGCACTTCCAAACTCCCAATATATAAAGTTGAGCCAAGGCTTCACATCCTTGAAACTCGGGTATTGGGGTACCACCACCTCCATCCCAAAAATATGGGTACACGCCCAAAAATCAATGCAATTACACTACTCTAGTGCTACTGAATCACATAGCATGTAAAATGTAGAGGCAAGTAAAAAGTATAGTCATATTATACACACTAGTCACCGCATAAGTGACCAACATACACATCCACCTCATAAGTGGGAAAAAGACAACACATGTCATCATATAAAGTTCCATCATAAACCAAGCATAAAAAGAAGAGTCCAAAAGAATATCCATGATCACATGATCAGTAACAAATAAGGTAGTTCACATGAACCATGATTTTCAAAAGAAAATATATTGTGTATAGGCTAATGTCCATAGGACCAAGAGAATGATAAAGTAAGTGAATTGCTCAAAAATAATAATTAGAGATGCAAACATACCTCTCTTCAGAGTCTATACAAGTCTGAGTCACTTCTAGATCCAAGTCTATGCCTCTAAAGAACCTATTATGCATATATGTGGAATTAGGGTTAGGTTTCATTAATTATTCAAACCCTAAAAATTACCTTTTTCTTATTGTGGAAATTAGGTTATCAAAACCTTCCATGTTTTAGTTTACCTTTTTCTAAATCCAAAACATATTTTATTATATTTTTATGACTTATATATATTTAGTTATGAATTTTACAAGTTATTACTTATTTAGATTAATCCATTATAATTACTTATTATTAATCATTGGATTTAGGTGATAAAACCAACACCATTAGAAATCCCTTATTTTTCTGAGTCCAATGACTATTTATTTATAATTTTTGGCTCAGTGAATAATTAGTTTTCAAAGATCGGCCAATCAGAAAAATCTAAAAATCCACATAGGCGAGAAAATCATGAGAGAGAGAGAGGAAGAGAGGGACCGGGCCCAGGTGACATGGCCCAATCATGTATGGCCAAGTCAGTAGGTCAACGGCTCAATTGACTCGCCCCAAAGCAAAGGAAAAATTAGGTAAAAGACTATCTTGCCCCTTCACAGAAATAAAGACATAAAGCTAGGCGAAGACCAGAAGAGTAGAATCACAGGGGACTATCCCCCCCTTCAGACGCTCGAGCACCATGGATAGCACAGAGAAGCTTGAGCTCGATGATGCCAAATTAGGGAAACTTGATAGAGTGAGAAAATGCAGATCTGAACGCATAAAAATGAGCTATAGGGGTCGTACAAGCTTACCACGAGCATAATTGAACCTGAGTCACGATGATGGGGACACACAAAGAGTTGATGCCAGGTACAGGTCTTCGACCTTGGAACACCAAAAAAGAATGTTCGAGACCAAATTTAAGCGATGGGAAAAATTGTACTGTGTCCAAAGATCCTCGAAGTAGGGCTATATATATACAATCACATTAGGAGGGTCATGTGAAATTGAGGCGGCAAGGATGTACACTACATCTCAGGCATTTCTAAATCTAGGAAGGAAAAGAGAAGAAGTAGGGATCAAAAGGTGTGGAATCCTCTCTCAGATTCAACACACACAAAATCTTCTAAAACGGGCCAGAAACCAGAGAGATAGAGGGAGTAGAATATCAGGAGTACTATTCACAGAGGAAAGGAACTCCGACTGGAGGTAGGAGACGAGTCCATCTCTGTCAGATCTTCATCCAAGGGCCAGAAACCAAGGTGAAATCGGGAAACCGCATGACAAGGAAACCATATGTGAGCCAAATAATATAATAAAATGTGACATTCAAATCCAATCCAAAATCGATTTGAGTAAAGTGTAAATGCATTATTTCCTTATTTTCTCTCTCTTTGTTTGAGGGTGCAAACCAATCCCAAATTAATTGGAATTTCACACAGAGGCTAATTAGAGCATGTAGATTCTGATTATGAAATTAAATTTTCCTTCTGGGAACTTTTAATATGTTGAATAAATCAAATATTATTTTCTCTTTCCTCCTTCATTAATGACATTAGGATTATCTGAATTTGATGAAACTTCACCTACAAGTCATAATTAATTGTTGGATATGAATTTGCCATCAATTTCACGTGTTGGAGTTGTTTGTACAATTATTTAATAATTTTAAGGTTCTACACACTTTCTCTCTCCTGATTTCACCTTTTAAGCAAGCTTTCTCCAAATTGGAAGAAAATTCACCCAAAGCTATATTTATTATGTAGAATATGAATCCAAAATTATTTTCCTCTTTTGGAGTTAGTTATTATTTTATTTAATATTTTGGGGAAAACTAAGATCTTCTCTTTCCAAAATGAATTAAATTAATTAATTATTATGTGAATAATGTGAAACTTGACTCCCAATGCAATTGGGACCCAAGGAACATGATTTTAAACTTAGATTTCACTTTTGGGACTTCTTTTATGAGATATGTCATATGGCCCATTAGTGGCCCATTAGTTAATTATTCAACCAACTATATTCTTATTATCTCCATATGTGTCATATATGATTATTAAGTATGATTGATTATGTCACTCTCTATATAATACTTGTGACAAATTTTATGTTACATTATTGGTGTAAATCTAATGTGAGAACATTGGGTTACATTAGGATGATTTATGCATGCATTATCTCATTAGGGTTATACTAAGCTTCTATTAGATCTAACCCCAACCTTGTATATTCAAACCTAAAATATCAAAGTTCTAGGGTAGGGTCCAAGATTTGGTATGTTATAGCACTCCACCCCTTAAAAGGATTTTGTCCTTGAAATCTATTGGTCCAAACATCAACAACTAACTACTCTCCACTCCTTAAAAGGTTCAACCTAACAAGTCAACTAAACAACATTTGGGATTACCCACATATCTTTTACTAGTGAAAGTTTTAGAGATTTATGTTGCTCATGTATCCAACTAATAATCACACAATCTAGGGTTGAGTTTTAGGTCATTATGTCTATAACCTAAAAACCCTACATAAACATCCAAAAGTCATAGGGTAGGTCAACTACACCTTTATATCAATCCTAGTCACAACCCCAAAGACAAAACTAGGGTTAGCACTAGGTTTAGGGTTTCACTACCAAAAACACCTCATTTATTGTGACTTAGTTTAGGAAAACTTCGATGAAATCCAAAAAAAATTGTACATATAGTAGTATAATTGAAAATATATTTTTCTTTGAAAAAATCATGCGATATGAAACAAAGATGAGCTCAAAATCAAAGCAGATACCAAGTCACAATATATCCATAACAAGATCTCCTTATCCTACCTCCAACTCCTAACCTAATAACATCCTCAAGTCAATCTTCATAGCATCAAGCGACACAAATCATAATCAATCTACATGGTAGGGTAAGATCATCTAAAATCTTATCTCAAAAGGGTGCACCTAGACGACTCGAGGGAAAACATCTCATCTAAAGGATGACTATGCATGGCAAAGGTTCTAACTAGGGAGACAAAATTGAAATAGTCAAATTTTGACTACCATGGGCTCTGATACCATGCTGTAAGGAGTGGGATCCCAGATGGGAACCACTCCCTACTAAAAATTGGAACAATAGAACCTCCAGTCCAAACACACCTAAAAGATATGTTGGAGTGTGTGTAAAATTTTCAAATCTTATTTATGGTATACAAAACAACCAAAGTGTAGAAGTGGAATAAAAACATTGACTATATTCAATTTATCATAAGGTTATTAAAGAACATCTTTACTTACATGTAAGGGTACATCATAAGGATCCAGTTAGAGGGGATTCTAAACCACATCAAGTTTGTCTCCAAGCGTTAACTCCTTCAACTAGGTCCAAAATTGTATGCCATGTCCACCATATCCTTCACCTAGGGTTGGAAGCATACCCCAGCAAGAAGAGAAAATAGAAGACATCAGCAAAATCGGGTATGTGCATACTAAAAAGTAAATTGAGAAATATATGAAATAAGGACATCAAATAAAATGAAGCTTCCTATAGAAAATACAAGGACTACCCAAACATGGCATAAAAGGAAGAGAACAACAATAAAAGAGATACTTTCCATAACCAAACAAATAAAATAATGCCATACCAGCACATACAAAGATAGTAGGGTACACACCCCACAATCATCAACATGCATGCATGTTAGATAAGCATAGTCCTAGAAAAATATAAAGACAAAGGCTTCACATCCTTGAAACTTGATAGAGAATGATGCACTACCAAACTCTCAATATATAAAGTTGAGACAAGGTTTCACATCCTTGAAACTAGGGTATGGGGAACCACCACATCCATCCCAAAAATAGGTGCACACGCCCAAAAACCAATGCAATTACACTACTCTAGTGCTACTGAATCACATAGCATGTAAAATGTAGAGACAAGTAAAAAGTATAGTCAGATTATACAAACTAGTCACCACATAAGTGACCAACATATACATCCACCTCATAAGTGGGAAAAAGACATCACATGTCATCATATAAAGTTCCATCATGAATGAATTGCTCAAAAAGAATAATTGAGGATGCAAACATACCTCTCTTCAGAGTCTATACAAGTCCAAGTCACTTCTAGATCCAAGTATTGGCCTCCAAAGAACCTATTATGCATTATATGTGGAATTAGGGTTAGGTCTCATTAATTATTCAAACCCTAAAAAATACCTTCTTATTAATGTTTGAATTATATTATCAAAACCATGGCATATTTTATTTTACCATTTTCTGAATCCAAAAGATATTTTATTATATTTGTATGACTTGTATATATTTGGTTATGAATTTTACAAGTTATTACTTATTTAGATTAATCCATTAAAATTACTTATTATTAATCATTATATTTAGGTGATAAAATCAACACCATTATAAAGCCCTTATTTTTATGAATCTAATGACTATTTATTTGTAATTTTTTGCTCAGTAAATAATTAGTTATGATTTTTCAAAGATCGGCCAATCTGAAAATTTTGAAAATCCACATAGGCGAGAAAATCATGAGAGAGAGAGGGAGGGAGAGAGGTACTGGGCCCAGATGACATGGCCCAATCATGTATGGCCAAGTTAGTAGATCAATGGCTCAGTTGACTCGCCCAAAAGTAAAGGAAAAACTGGGTAAAAGACCATCTTGCCCCTTGGTAGAAACAAAGATACAAAGCTAGGCGAAGACCAAAAGAGTAAAATCACAGGGGGACTATCCCCCCTCAGACGCTCAAGCACCATGGCTAATGCAAAACAGCTTGATCTCGATGATGCCAAATTGGGGAAAACTTGACAAAGCGAGAAAATGCATATCTGATCGCATAAAAACAATCTATAGGGGTCGTACAAGCTTACCACGAGCAGAATTGAACTTGAGGCATGATTATGGGGACACACAAAGAGCCGACGTCAGGTATAGGTCTTTGACCTTGTAACAATAGAAAAGAATGCCCGAGAGGGATCAAAAGGTGAGGAATCCTCTCCCAGATTCAACACATGAAAAATCATCTAAAATGGGCCAGAAACCAGAGAGATAGAGGGAGTAGAAAATCAGGAGTATTGTTCACAAAGGAAAGGAACTCCCACTAGAGGAAGGAGACGAGTCCAACTCCATCAGATCTTCATCCAAGGGCCAGAAACCAAAGCAAAATTGGGAAACCACATGACAACGAAACCATATGTGAGCCAGATAATATAATAAAATGTGACATTCAAATCCAATCCAAAACCGATTTGAGTAAAGTGTAAATGCATTATTTCCTTATTTTCTCTCTCTTTGTTTGAGGGTGCAAACCAATCCCAAATTATATGGAATTTTGCATAGAGGCTAATTATAGCATGTAGATTCTGATTGTGAAATTAAATTTGTCTTTTGGGATTTTGTTTTGAGTTAGGAGAGACATTAGTCTCCCCCTCCCTCAAAGAGCATGCCAAAGCCCGGATGACTGCAAGGGTGGTAAATATTGTGTGCAACGGGAGGTTCAAACTCGGGTCCCCCGGGGAGGACCTACCGTGCTCAACCATTCACACTACACAGGTCGTGTCTTTTTGGGAACTTTTAATATGTTAAATAAATCAAATATTGTTTTCTATTTCCTCCTTCATTAATGACATTAGGATTATCCAAATTTGATGAAACTTCACCCACAAGTCATGTTTTAATGTGTTGGATACGAATTTGCCATCAATTTCACATTTTGGAGTTATTTGTATAATTATTTAGTAAGTTGAAGGTTCTACACACTTTCTCTCTCTTGATTTCACATTTTAAGCAAACTTTTTCCAAATTGGATGAAAATTCACCCAAAGACTATATTTATTATGTAGATTACGAATAAAAATTATTTTCCTCTTTTGGAATTAGTTATTATTTTATTTGATATTTTGGGGAAAACTTAGATCTTCTCTTTCCAAAATGAATTAAATTAATTATTATTATGTGAATAATGTGAAACTTGACTCCCAAGGCAATTGGGACCCAAGGAACACAATTCTAAACTTAGATTTCACTTTTGGGACTTATTTTTATGAGATATGTCATATGACCCATTAGTGGCCCATTAGTTCATTATTCAACCAATTATATTCTTATTATCTCCATATGTGTCATATATGATTATTAAGTGTGGTTTATTATGTCACTCTCTATATAATACTTGTGACACATTTTATGTTACATTATCAGTCTAAATCTAATGTGAGAACATTGGGTTACATTAGGATGATTTATACATGCATTATCTGATTAGGGTTATACTAAGCTTTTATTAGATATAACCCCAACCTTGTTTGGCCAAACCCAAAAGATCAAAGTTCTAGGGTAGGGTCCAAGATCTGGTATGTTACAGCACTCCACCCCTTAAAAGGATTTCATCCTCAAAATCTATTGATCCAAACATCAACAACCAACTACTCTCCGCCCCATAAAAGGTTCAACCTAACAAGTCAACTGAACAACATTTGGGATTACCCACATATCTTTTACTTGTGAAAGTTTTAAAGATTTATGTTGCTCATGTATCCAACTAATAATCACACCATCTAGGGTTGAATTTTATGTCCTTGTGTCTCTAACCTAACAACCCTACATAAACATCCAAAAGTCATAGGGTAGATCAACTACACCTTTAGATCAATCCTGGTCACAACTCTAAAGACAAAACTAGGGTTAGCACTAGGTTTAGGGTTTCACTACCAAAAACACCTCACTTTATTGTGACTTAGTTTAGGAAAACTTCGATGAAATCCAGAAAATTTTGTACATATAGTATTATAATTGAAAATATTTTTCTTCAAAAAATCATGCAATATGAAACAAAGATGAGCTCAAAATCAATGCAGATACCAAGTCACAATATATCCATAACAAGATCTCCTTATCCTACCTCCAACTCATAACCTAATAGTATCCTCAAGTCAATCTTCATAGCAATAAGAGACACAAATCATAATCAATCTACATGGTAGTGTAAGATAATCTAAAACCTTATCTCAAAAGGGTGCACCTAGGCAATTCGAGGGAAAACATCTCATCTAAAGGATTACTATGCATGGAAAAGGTTCTAACTAGGGAGACAAAATTGAAATAGTCAGATTCTGACTACCATGGGCTCTGATACCATGTTGTAAGGAGTGGGATCCTAGAGGGGAACCACTCCCTACTAAAAATTTGAAAAATAGAACCTCTAGTCCAAACACACCTAAAAGATATGTTGGAGTGGGTGTAAAATTTTCAAATCTTATTTATGGTATACAAAATAATCAAAGTGTAGCAGAGGCATAAAAACATTGACTATATTCAATTTCTCATATGGTTACTAAAGAACATATTTACTTACATGTTAGAGTACATCATAAAGATCCAAGTCTAGGGAAATCTAAACCACATCAAGTTTATCTCCAAGCATTAACTCCTTAAGCTAGGTCCAAAACTATATGCCATGTCCACCATATCCTTCACCTAGGGTTGGAAGCATACCTCAACAAGAAGAGAAAATAGAAGACATTAGCAAAAGCCAGTATGTGCATATTAAAAAGTAAATTGCGCAATATATGAAATAAGGACATCAAATAAATTGAAGCTTCCCATAGAAAAGACAAGGACTACCCAAACAGTGCATAAAAGGATGAGAACAACAATGAAAGAGATACTTGCCATAACCAAACAAATAAAATCATGCCATACTAGCACATACAAAGATAGTAGGGCACACACCCCACAATCATTAACCTGCATGCATGTGAGATAAACATAGCCCTACAACAATATAAAGACAAAGGCAGATAAGGCTTCACATCCTTAAAACCTGATAGAGAATGACGCACTGCCAAACTCCTAATATATAAATTTGATCCAAGGCTTCACATCCTTGAAACTCAGGTATGGGGCACCACCACCTCCATCCCAAAATTAGGGGCACGCGCCCAAAAACCAATGCAATTACACTACTCTAGTGCTACTGAATCACATAGCATGTAAAATGTAGATGCAAGTAAAAAAAGTATAGTCATATTATACAAACTAGTCACCACATAAGTGACCAATATATACATCCACCTCATAAGTGGGAAAAAGACATCACATGTCATCATATAAAGTTCCATCATGAACCAAGCATAAAAATAAGAGTCCAAAATAATATCCAAGATCAACTGGTAAAATGCTTGCTTCCAATAGTTTGCATACAACCAAACATGAATATGAAACCATGTATGAAACCGAACTAGGGTTTCCACACCATTTACTAAAATAGCATGCCTCAAGAATAACCTGGAATAAATAAATCTATAATGTTAAAAAGAATCAATTCTATTGGATTTGATAATGTCGATTCACAGACTCCCAACTTTTTTCTCATCTAGGGTTTCACCATCTTTACTGAGATATCAAGAAAACATTGATAACATCAAATAAATTCATGTATAATATTTTGTATATCTTTATTAAGAATTAAGGTTAAAAAAATCATGTATAAATAAAGAGATTCAAATAGGTAAAGTTCTTCATTCAGTTATACCGAAAATTTCAGACATAACTAAAAACTGTAGATTTTGATATATTATTCTAACTTCTGCAATAACTTCATAAAATCCATTCTAGATGTTTTATATCCATTTCTAATATGATTTGATCTTCAAAATATTTATCACATCAGGAATTAATCCATTTGTATATCATCTTGTACAACTAGAATTGAAATGCAAACTTAGGGTATAATTGCATACAAAAGAATTGAAGATTATAGTAGATTTATTCCATTTTCATGCAATCTATTGTTAAATGGAATTACACACTCCCCTAAGGTGTAAAATATCTTAAATTTTGAAGCCCAACATCTGAAATTTTTGAATCCATATCAAACCTCAAGCAATTCACCATTTTTTTCTTCATTCCAACTCGAAAACCCTTGTAAAGAACTGTAGAGAAAGAATGAGAAAAGATGGTGATTTGATATCATTTTGAATAAAATCATAGGAGGGGCGGAAATCTTGATATGTGAGAGAAGAAACATTAAGAAAATCTATCGAATGATTACCAACTTACTTGATTTCATCAACTCTAGGAAGAGAAAACCTTAGATCGCCATCTTTGTCACTTTCTCCATCCAAACCCTAACTCTCCCTCTCTCTCTAAGATTCTATTTCCTTGCAATGAATCACAAAATGTGGGAGCTCCTAGAATGCTAGTTTACTCATATAGAGAAATTAAGGTGCTTTGTTCAATTAAAAATTAACCATATTTTACATTTTCTTTTGTTTCAACCGAATTTATGTATAAAATGTTTACTAATGTATGTCAAATTCATCCATAAATTATAAAAAAATTATCATGCTGTTTGAAATAAAATTTCAAAGCTTCATGAAAATTTCATATGATTTTGAATTGTCGATAAACTATTAAAAATCAAAGACTACACTCTGCAGCATGATCGGTGAAAGAGAAAAATGCCCTAGAAGACCACCCAAGCAGCTGTGAAAGCTATCACGATCGTGCCAAGAAGAACCCAGTATAGCTGTGCAGCCTTCCACGATCGTGGTACCAAGACTCCGTCAGGCGTGTGTATAAAAAAAGTCCAGCATTCCTACTCTGAAATGGTCATGTGGCCTAGAATGCATGTGTCACCATCAACCCTACACCGTCGTGGTACCCACCACGACCGTTATACCAAAGCCTCTGAATCCAACTTTCATTGTACCTTTGGACACCCAGTGGTTCCACTCTAGCACGTTCATTGTGCACTCCTGCACTAAGATCGTGTTGCCCAACAGAGCCATGGCCAGAAAAAATCCTATTATTCATATTAAAAGCATGATTAGAATTCCTGCTTAGGTTTGAAACATTATAATTATATATCTCATTATAAATCAAGGTTACCTAATGATAATTTTAGTTAATCATGTAATTACCCATTTAAATCCTAATTTACCAATTAAGCTCAGACGATGTCATAACTATCTTCCCACTTGAAAAGGTTTTGCCCTCAAAACATAAATACACAGAAAAAGTACATTCAAGGTTTCTTTTGAATTTTTGAAATCTTATGTGTCACTTACTCTTGTACTCTTATCCTTTTAAATAGACTTCAATGTTGAGTCCTTTATTTCTCTTCTGACTACAACAAATATGAAACAAGGCCTCTCATTGATAGCAAAAGAATTTTCTACATCACAATCAATTACTAGGAAAGAAAAAGAGAAATCAACCATTTTCAATAATGGCATATTCTCTTGAGATGTTACCTTAGAATTGGTAATTAGTTCCAACTATATAAATTTATGTAGTTTATCTTTATTATTGTTATCTACCACATCTGAGTTATTAGAGAGAGTTCACCTTGTTGTTTTGAAGCTCGCTATTGTGCTATTCTAATAGCAAAGCAGTCATAAGTTGCAAGACTATATTTAACAACAATTGTACAATACTTAGATGTATTACTAGTAAGGCACGGTGTCCCCCTACGGGGGAGCCGGGTTCGAGCCACGCTGTGGAGCGCTGGATTTATTACCCGTCAGTTATCCGAGCTATGGCTGGAAAAAAGGATGCGGGCTCTGCCTAAGGCAGTGAAAAAATCCTTTTTTTAGATGTATTACTAGTATGAATGGCTAAAATCATAACACCCTTTTCAATTTATAAATTTCTTGCACTTGTACAAATAAAATCATATGTAAAAAGAATTTACATCCCTAGATATACCTTCAAAAAATTATACTTCTAAAAATAAATCCACATGAAACTGAAAACCATTTGTTTTATCTAATTTCATTCTTATTCATTGTTTTTTGCTTCTTTTTACTTATCCTTCTCATTTTGATCATATAGAATAAACACCTCTAACATTAAATATTAGAGGTAAGAATGGATTATTCATCATTCTTGTTATCACTGCAAGAATTTATCCCAAACTACACTTTTCACATGTTGCACTTCTCCTTTTGTTCAAATCACATTCCTTACATTTCAAATCTATTTCGTATCCTCCATTCTTATTTCCATGTTTTTTGTTTATATTTCTCATTTTCTACCTTTAAACCCTAGATTACTATCATTGCTAATTTACTTCTCATAATGCTAATTTCAGGATCTTGTTTATAATGATATTAATACTCAAGGTCAAATCACTAGTGACATCCCTTGGACTACTACAACCCTAAATATTCCAACATGTATTCCTTATTCAATAACATAATTTTGTTGTGACATGATTTTACTCCTGTAATACAACTTCAAAGTTTATCTCTCCTAAAGTTCACTAAAGTCTTCCTTATTTTTATCACTTAAATTTCTTTTCTCTTATTTGACATTTCTGGTAAGTTACATTCTTATGGGGCATTCCATAATATGTCATCATTACATTCAATAGATTTGTCTCTCATTATGGTTATGTATCATATAGAATCCATTTTCTTGTCACTTCATTCTCACATTGCTCTCACTAAGGAATATATAAAAGAGAAGATGGTTTTGAGATTTAGAACTCTTATCTTCAAGCATTCACTTAACACATTTCTCACAGCTAGGTTTAATTACTTAACTTTAAGGGAACCTAATTATTTTGCATTTTGTTACCTCTCACAATCTCTTCCTTTTTAGAATCTATATTACTTCCATATGTTTCAAACCATTCTTTGTTTTACATCATTCCCTCCCTATATGTTTCTCTTCCATCTATCAATATTAAATTTTATTTATTTTTTATGATTATGTTTTTTAATCTTGTGTGTGATTCCATATTTTGTGCCATATATATTTCTTATTGTCCTTTTAACTTCTATCAAGTTGAAATTCTAAACGAATATTCTCCCTACTAGTTTCATCTTATGCTTAATAAATTACATGTCCTTTGTTTAAAATCAAAGTCTCATGTAGGGGTCAAACATAGTTTCTCATTCAATCAAGATTTTCTAATTCTTCATATAATTCTCATTTATATGACTTGTTCATTTTTTTAGATTTACTTTTATTCTTCTTTTGAAAACTAGTTCCATTTCATCACAAGGAACTTATTTAGTATTTCTGATGGAAACTAGATTGTTACTGTATAGAGACTTTGAATCAAAAGGTAGTTAGGATGAATGCATTAGATTTCGTGATATAATGACACATTCTGTTCTCTCTATTATATCATGTAGGCCTTTTTCCTTAATCAAACTCATCATTTCCAACATTCACTTTGTTTCATCTAGGTTTCTTGTCCTAATCTTATAATCTTCATGTTCATCTAGTTCTCTTCACTTTAATTTTTCTTAAAATTCTTCACTTCTATGTACTTGTTGTATGCTTAACTCTTTTCTCCTATTTTTCCCATTTTTTTGGAGTACATATATGTATTTTACTTGATTGTATCATCCATCACTCATAACTAATTTTTTATATCTTGTCTTCTATGTAGTTTTCTTTTCTCTTTCCCGTATTTCATATTTAGAGACTTCATGTAATACTTATCATTAAGCTTAATAGCAACATTATATCATTTCCTTTTAATTTCTATATATTTTGTCTCATTGTTTAACATACCAAACTGTAATGAGGCTTTCACAATTGATCCATCTCTTGTGAGCCTTCAATATTCTTTAACTCTTTTCTTCTTAATTTTCTTTTATTTCAAATTGAATAAGATGCATCAATTAATTATATGATTCAATTCTCTATATCCGTTCTTTCTTCTTCATTTTGTATGCTATATACAAAGTTCTCTCTTCAATCTATATTCCTTCTTCCTTTATCCTCAAATTAGGATTTTTTGTCTAATCCCTAACCATTAAACTTAGTTATTAATTCCAACAAGTTCTTACTTATTGAATTCATTCCCTTATATATCAATATCATAGTATAAGTATGTTCTCATTACATTATTGGTTTAACTCTCCATATATTACTCTTATAGATTATTAATAGGAATCATTAGATCCCAGTAATGCATCATGTCGGCCAGGCCAGGCCAAACCTATAGTACTGAAGCCAAGAGCTACTCAAGATTAACCAACTCCTTTTTATCTCATCATGCTAAATAAAGATCATGTATCGTATACTTGATGCATGGAATATAAATAATAATGGAAGTGACTTCATAATCTACAACAATCTTAAAGAATCATATATATATATATATATATTCTAAAAATAAAATACCCAGATTCATATAGATAAGAGCATTTATATTCATCTCAAATCAAAGCAATAGTATAGAATAGAAGTTTTATCACATTTTGTCTTTATGATCATATTCCTTCATTAATTTCTAGTTTTCTAACCCTAATATTTCTAGGGTTTGTCTCCAGCCCATCCTCCCTCTGCATACATGGCCAGGGAATCCAGAGAAAAATAGATAGAATACTTGATGTCAGTCAACCTAAGTTTTCATATATCGAGCCAAGGTATGCAAAAGCTCAGACCTCCCAGATCTATTACCACATCACCTTCTAATTACCACACTTACAATTTTGACTTACTAACTTATGGTCTTTGATTACTCATTCTAAGTTCTGACACAAGGTTGTTACACCCACATCTCACATTAAACACTAATCATGAAATTAGGATATAAATTAAGGATTTAACATAATACAAAGATCACTCTTAACTTTTTGATTTCAAACTCTTTATTTTCTCACATTTCAATCACATAAACTAACTTTAAAAGGGAATTTAAAGCATGATTCCTATAATCAAATTTCAACATTAAAGATACATATCTAAATATTTGTTATATTTCTCACACTTCCATGTACTATGAATTGGTCATCGGATATATTCTCTATTTATAAGGAAACATTGACACACGTCATCATTTACAATTGTCTTATTTCTTTACAAGGACCTAGAGTGATATGGATCAACTAAACTTTACTACTCTGATACTCAGCTTTTGTGGCAGATCTAGTCTGGCATTGACATTACTCAATTCACATGGTTTCCCAGAAACTTTGTGAGTAGAGGGGTGAGCCTACTCACTCAATGAATGAGTATTCCAAAGAAACACTTTAAAGTTCTTTAAATAGTCAAAAGATATATTATTGAGCAACTGAATTAAAAGTAAAAAAAAGTAAGGGACTAATCAATCACAGACACGTAGTTGACAGGATTTCTCTAGATAAATATAAGGAGTAAATAAATAACTGAACATGCTTGATAAATCTCAAGGGAACTAGTCATAAAAAAACAAACAATTGGCAAGTTACTCTAGATAACTATAGAGAATAAATGAAAAATTGTCTACAGATGAATAATCTCACATTCATCTTATTAAGCCCTGAACCACATAAGTGTATGGAGACATATGAAGTATTTTACCAAGCTACGATCTCAATGTACAAGACTTAGAAGAATGTTTAGGTTCCTAGGTTTGTAATATCGAACAACCCCATCTACAGAAGGCCTACCACGTCTGGCTCCCAACGGCTAATGGGAGAGGTCAAATAACTAGACTCCTCCTCTAAACTTGGATACTCTACAATAAGTCAAATCACTCTAGCTTATTTTGCATTAGTGATCCTATCAAAGATGACCACGGAGCAACATAATTCTACATCATTGGTCGTATTGAAGATGACCACTGACCAATAACACAGGTACCACTAGGATTTCAAGTTGGTGTTGGGTATCACATAATCATAAGGAGTCTGGCCTCACTAGCCTAGACCCTCGCACCCTACGGGTACATCCATCTTACCTCAATATGGACTACCTCTAGTCATGAAGCATGTTTCCTCCTTACAGTACAGGCCTCAAGTGAAGGATTTTATAGTTTTCAAGGCATCTAATGTCTAATCTACTCTTAAATTTACAGTTCAACCATCAAATCAACATTTCTTAACTTAACCTTATAAATAGTTCTTTTCATAGATTATCTAGAAACTATGTTGTAAATTGAGCTATTGAGAAATTCCACTTATCATACTAAGAAATAGTAAAATGAAAACATTTATTTACTGAATTCCCTATCATTTGGGTTTCATTTGCCACATTCACATATAACATGGCTTGCATAAGATTTTACTACATCATATACTTTAACTAGTAAAAAGATTACTTCCAGCAGTTCACATGCAACCAAACGTGAATATGAAACCCTATATGAAACTAAACAAGGTCTTCCACATCATTCACTAAAATATTATGCATCAAGAATAACCTTGAATAGATTAATCTAAATGTTCAAAAGAATCATTTCTATTGGATTTTATAATGTAGATTTACAAGCTCCCAAGTTTCCACTCATATAGGGTTTCACCCACTTTATAGAGACATCAAGCAAACATTGATAACATCAAACAAATTCCTAGATAATATTTGAAATATTTTTACTAAGAATTCAGATAAAACAATTATTTATAAATAAATAGATTCAAATAGGCAAACTTCTTCATTCAATTATATAGCAAATTTTAGACATAACTGGAAATCATCGATTTGGGTATATTCTGCTAACTTCTGTAATAACTTTAGAAATTCCATTCTAGATGTTTTATATCCATTTCCAATATGATCTAATCATCTGAAATTCATCACATCAGGAACTAACCCATTACTAGATCATCGTGTAAAAGTTAGAATTGAAAGGCAGATTTAGGATTTATAATCTCACACTAAAGAATTGAATATTATAGTGGATTTAACTCTATTTCATGCAATCTACTGCTAAATGGAAGTACCCACTCACCTAAGGTGTGAACTACCTTAAATTGTGTGGCCTAATATCTGAAATTTTTGAATCAACATCAAACCTCAAGCAATTCACCATTTTCTTCGTGCTACCAACTCAAAATCCCTTAGAATGGAGAAATGTAGAGAAAGAATGAGAAAATATGGTCATTTGATATAAGTTTGAATAAAATCAGAGGAGGGATGGAAATCTTGATATGTCAAAGAAGAATCACCAAGAAAAGTTATCTAATGATTACCAACTTACTTGATTTCATCAACTCTAGGAAGATAAAACCTAGATCGCCATCTTTGCCACTTTCTCCATCCAAATCCTAATTATCCCTCTCTCTCTAGGATTTTGTTTCTCTATAAGAATCATGAAATATGGTATCTCCTAGTATTCTAGGTTACTCATATCGAGCAATTAGGATGCTTGGGTCAATTGCAAATTAACCCTATTTTACATTTTTTATTTTAGTAGAATTTTCTATCATAAAAATTACCAAAAGACATTTAATGAATATGTCAAAACTCTTCCAAAAATTATGAAACATTGTCATCTTATTTGACATAAAGTTTCAGAACTTCCGTAAGAATTTCAAATTATTCCAAATTACCAATAAACAATTAGACATTAAACATGACACTGCTATACTTCGGTCTACAGCATGGTCAGTCAAAGAGAAAAATGCCCTCGAAGAACCCCAGAACAGTTTTGCAAGCTGCCACATTTGTGCCAAGAAGAACCCTACGGGTCCTTGCATCCTACCGTGGTCTTGGTGCCAAGACTCATCAAATCTATGTATAACAAAACAGACAGCACTCCTACTCCTTCAAAATGGTTGTGTGGCCTAGAATGCACGTACCACCATAAACCTTACACGAACATGTTGTCGAAATGGTTGTGTGGCCTAGAATGCACGTACCATTATAAACCTTACATGAACATGTTGTCCACCACGGCCATTCAACCCAGTTATCCAACTCCGACTTTCATTATCCTTTTGCTCACCTTGTCATTCTACTCTAGCATGATTGTTGTGCACTCCTCCAACGGTCATGTTGCCCAACAGGACCGTCGTATGTAAAATCCTAATTATTCAGAGTAAAATCATTGTTAGAGTTCATCCTTAGGTTTGAAGCATCATAATTATAAATCTCATTATTAGTCAACATTAAATAATGATCACTATAGTTAAGCATGTAATTACCCATGTAAATCCTAATTTACTACTTAAGCTCAAATAGGATCATAACAATCTTCCCACCTTATAAAGGTGTCATCCTCGAAACATAAATATGTAGGAAAAGTACATTCAAGGTTTCTTTGGAACTTCTAAAATCTTATATATCACTTACCATATTTATTTTTAAACTTACTTCAACATTGAGTCATTTATTTCTCTTCTAGTCACAACAAGTTTGAAACAAGGCCTCTCAGTGACAGCAAAAGAATTTTGTGCATCACAATCAATTACTAGGAAAGAGAAAGAGAAATCAACCATTTTCAATCATGTCATACTCTCTTGAGGTGTTACCTTAGTATTGGCACTCTGATCCAACTATATCAATTATGCAATTCAATATTTACTATTGTTCTATATCAGAGTTGAGTTACTAAAGAGAGTTCACCTTGCTATTTTGAAGGTTACTATTGTGATATTTCAATAGCAAAGCACTCATAAGGTGCAAGACTAGATTTAACAACAATTGTACAATATTGAGTTGGATTACTGGTATGTATTGCTAAAACCATAACATCCTTTTTAATTGAATATATTGCTTACACATGCACAACCGAAGTCATATGTAAAACAAACTTACATTTATAGATATACCTTCAATAAATTACACTTAAAAACAAATTCACATGTTACTTGAAATCTTTTTTTTTCACTGACTTCATTCTTATTCATTATTTCTTACTTCTGGTTAGTTATCCTTCTTATTTTGATCATATAGAATAAACATCTCTAACATTAACATTTTCAAAATGATAATGGATTATTCATCATTCTTGGTATCACTGCAAGAATTTATCTCATATCACACTTTGCTCATGTTGCACTTCTCCTTTTGTTCAAATCACACTTCTTACATTTCAAATATATTTCTTATCCTTCATTCTTAGTCATTTCCATGGTGTTTATCTATCTTCCTCATTCGCTACCTTTAAACCATGTATTGCTATCATTTCTAGTTTACTTCTCATACTACTAATCTCAAGATCTTATTTTAGTACTCAAGGTCAAATCACTAGTGACATCCCTTAAACTACTACAAACCTAAATATTCAAACATGTGATACTTATTCAATAACATGATCTTATTGTGACATGATTTTACTCGCTTAATCCAAATTCAAACTTTATCTATCTATAAGTTTACAAAAGTCTTCCTTATATCTATAACATTAATTTCTCCTTTTATTTGACATTTATGGTAAGTAAATTTCCTTATGTACCTCGTTGGGGCATTCCACAATATCTCATCATTACATTCAATAGGTGTGTTTCTCGTGATGGTTATGTATCGCATAGAATTCATTTTCTTGTCACTTCATTCTCATGTTGTCTCATTAAGGAAGATATAACAAAGAAGATGATTTTGAGATTAAGAATTCTTATCTTCAAGCATACACTTAAAATGAACTCGCATCTAGGTTTAATTACTTAACTTTAAGGGAACTAAACTATTTCAAATTTCTTACCTCTCACAATCTCTTCCTTTTTAGCATTTGCATTACTTCCTTATCTTTTAAACCCTTCTTTCTTTTACATCATTCTCTCGATGTATGTTTCTCTTCCATCTATTAGTATTAACTTTTATTTATATCTTATGATTATGTTTCTCACTCTTATGTATGATTCCATATTACATGCCATATATACTTTTTGTCATCCTTTTAGTTTTAATTAAGTTGAAATTCTAAATTAATATTCTCCCTACTAGCTTGTTACAACTCCAGTTTTGGGTTCTTTTGGTGGGAAATGTGATTTCTCATATTAAAGATATTTGAACAAATAAAGATATGATTTGTTTTGAATAAATGGATTTTGTTTACAATAGCCTTGATGATTGTTTTGTGGGCTTTATTGGCTATTGGGCCCAATAACAAGGAAGATACAAAAGGAACTCCATTATTAATAAGAAATGGAGAAAATAAAAATGTAGAAATGTCTAGAAGGCAGAAATATATAATCCAAAGGTGGATTTCGTGCCTCTTGGGTTCCTTGGGTTCCAAGGAGTCCAGAGTTGCAAAAAGAAAGCAATAAGAAAAGAAAAGATCAATTAAATATTTCTTTATGAAGAAAGAAATTGAAAACAATGATAAAATGTGGAAAAGAAGTGAAAAGAAGTATAATTGAGTTATCCTTGGTGGATTTTCATATCCCAAGGATTCCTAATATTAAAAAGAGTGCCAATGCAGAAAATAAAAATAAAGATAAAGAGAAATCCTCAAAAAGAGATATTTTAATGAGAAATAAACAAGATAATGGGAAATAATAGAAATAGATGCATCTAGAAGGACAATGAGTATCCTTAAAAAGAATTTCGAAATATTAGAGTTTCTTGGGGTCCAAGGAGACCCAATGGAGAAAAGGAAAGAGAAAATACCAATAATAGGAAATAAGAGGATAATATGATGCATAATGAATGAATTTTGGTATTATCAAAAGAAGTACTTTCTATTATGAGGACATATGATCAATGACTCTCTGGATTTGACAATTATGTAAAACACGAGAGAGATATAGAGGGTGAAAGGGTTCCTTGTTAATCAAGGAACGTTTTTAAGGAAAATACTTGATAAAGGATATATATTACACGCCAAGAAAGGAGATTAAATCTTTGCAGATAGTAGGACTCATTTTCACATTGATAAATAGACTCGTGTGTATGCTAAATCCCTTTATCCTCAGCTATATAATGGCTTGGACCGGTGCCTCGCACCCAGAAGTTCACAGACATCAGGTGTCTCTCTTCCAAACCTTCCACTTCTTTTCTTCCCATGACTGAAAGGGGAGGCGCAATCCCTGAGGCAGTGCTCAGCCAGTGAGGGAGTTCGAGAGGGGGACGAGACCTCCTACAGGGTTTGGCGGCGATGAGGGTCGTCCACCTTGGCTTTCGGCCTTACGCCTGCCAGTAGGTACCTGGTCGTGTACCTGTCCTCATGTGCGCAACCGCCACAGCCACGACCTGAGGGCCTTGCCGTACCCGGAGAAGAACGGCGGAGGCAAGGGCACCCTCTCTAGTGGCCTTCGGGGTCGGAGAAGGAAGTAGGAGCCACGCCAAGCGCGGTTAGGGCAGCAGCAGCAGTGCTGCGTAAGGTTGAAGATGAGAGAAGGCATCATTGGACGATTCTGCCCCCTGAGGCTTGAAGAGCCCGGTCTTCGCGCAGGGGCAAAAGTGACATTTTGTTATGTTTTCGAAGCAAGGAGCAATGTTGCATGGAAGACGCCTATGTGGCAGCCCCCCATTGGCCCAAAGTAAGTAATTTTGCAAAATTCATAGCTAATTAGCCGTAGCTCGGATAGATACACATAATATATGAATTTTTCTCAGAAGAACACGAGCAATGCAATAAAAATAGTTTTATAGCCTAATTCCTTTTACAATTTGAAAAGTAGTGTAATTTATCAACTTTAATGAATTAAAGATTAAGAAATCTTATTTGGAGATGATTAATGTATTTAGTAGGGTTTAATGGATGATTAAAGTTGACATTAACATGTTAATTGTAAAAAGGTACATTAAACACAAAAAGGATGAACTTTGCACGTAATTGGTTAATTTCGAATTTCATGTGCATAAATATGCTTTAATGGGCCTTGAAACCCTAATAATGGTAATTATGACTCTTAATAGCTTTAATTGTTCAAAATCATGATTAAAGTCGAAATATGATAATTCTAAGATATTTTGAGTATAAAAGTTTCTAATTGTGAATAAATACCCTTAATGTAGTAATTAGGGTTTTCTAATGAATAAAAAGGTAGAATTAATGACAAATAGAGTTCATATGTGATTTAGACCATAATGAACTATGAATTAATGATAAATGGGCATAATGATCTTGTCATGGATTAAATGGATAAAATGGAAGCTTTAATGTAAAAGAGGCTTAATGAACTTAATTGACGATTAATTATGCTTTTTCTGATATCAGGGTTATATGTTGTTAAAAGATAACCTTAGTATCTTTCATGATGAATAAATGAGATAATTAGGGTTTAAAATAGTAAAAGGTTAAGGAAAACCCTAATTGCAATGGAAACCCTAAAAGTGGGCTAGAAACCCTAGGAAGCGAGCTAAGTTTAATAGATCTTGATGACATGAGTAATAAAAGGGAATTGCATGATTATTTTAGGATATTGTTATGTGTGCTTGCTTGCTTGGATTTCTTACTTGCATGGATTATTCTGTCTCAAATCAGCCTGATAGGTATGTGGTTACGCTTATGAATATCTTGAATTAGTTTTTTGAGGTTTTCTGAAGTTTTCCTCGGTGACTTGAATGAAACTGTTGGATGAATTTAATTCATGCAAACTATAATGTGGATATGACTATCACTTAAGATATGTGCCTACTAGCTCAGATCCTAGTCCCCTCTATGATTTAATAGTTTGACCTAGTACATGGCTACCAATGGGGTAGGACCATCAGGTCATTGGATGACTTAGTACATGGCTACCAATGGGGTAGGTTCGTCAAGTCACCTTGAGTCAGGGATTGGGATACCTATGGGTAGTGCCATGTGACTCTTTAGCACACCATGAGTTAGGGATTGGGCTACCTATGGGTAGTGCCATGTGACTCAACCCTAGATATTAATCTACCTGTTAGGTAGGATCATGCAGGGTTTAATGGGGATCTACCATGAGGAAGGTAGCATCCAAGTCCACTACAGGGACAACACGGAGATAGGGAATAGGTAAGGATTGAGTAGTATTGTGTAAGACGAAATTTTGGTTGTTAAATGATAATTGGATGATTACATTGTTATCACAGTTGCATGATTATTGTTTCCCCCACATACCATCTTTATGCTAACCGACGTTTTGTTTTTCGGCATTTTAGGTACAAGTGAAAAGAACAAACAGTAAAGTGGCAAATGTGGAATTAAATGAGGATTAACGATCAAGGAGGATTAGTTAGAATATTCTCTCATATGGATAGAAGATTAGTAATCCCAGTTTTTTTTCAAAGGTATGCAAAAAGTTTTAATTTATACCAGATTTTAGTATAGTTGGTAGAATTTGATCATTGTTATTGATTATTTGTCAAACCTTTGATCTTGTTAATTGGGATAATGGCTCTGACCTTCTGGTCTCCCTTAATTGGGGGTTAGTGGGAGGCGATGTCGTTACATTTGGTATCAGAGCATAGGTTCCTCATTTAATATTTAATAATTATTAAAGTTTACAAACTCTATAGAACCCAAGGGAGTTATTAGAGGAATTTGTGAAAGACATAGGTGTCTAGAAAAGGATCACGTCCGAGGGCTGGCAAGATTTTCCTCCGCACCGCTAGTCGGAATATGAGAACTCCCAGATCCGTGTGACTGTCTGGCCAATGTCTCAGGATTTAACTCGAAATAAGATACCTTTAGGACTCTCTCATCTTGTTCATCCCTTCTCAACTCAAATGTTGTTAAGGATTATAAGGATTAGGGTTTTCTCTCTTTTCCTCACCCTCTTGAGGTATAGGTAAGGTTGATAAGGTTTAAGGAATCCTCCACCAAATTAATAAAAAGCATGTAAATAAGATGTCATGGACATAAGCTTAATAGATTAAGCATAAAGGAATAGATACATGCTTAGGTCATATGACATAAGTTGTCATGCCCTCAGGAGAGACCTGAGGCTAGACCTTCTTGTCAGGAGGATAAGTGAAGAGAGTTAGTAGAGATCTCCATTGCAAGTGGAGACCTGGCACATCCTCTAAGGATGATGTTAACCCTAACCCTAAGTGAAAGTTAGAGAGATGACATGATGAGTTAGATGTCATGGTAGACTAGGTGTTTGGACGGACATGCCTTGGATACTCATATGAGTCATGAGAGGTTGGATAACCTAGCACCTTTGGCAACCCAACCTTGGAAAGGGTCGTGCATGTTCGAGTGAAGAATAGCACCTTCTTTGACGAGGCTAGATAAGAATCTATAGAACCCCCATGAGCTTATATGAACATGGCATAGTAGACACCCATAGTACATCAGTCGTGCTAAAACCCTGGCCAAGGGCATATGTTGGAAAGCTGATGAGATAATCATAAAGGGCTAGGGATAACCTTGAGCAAACATAAGTTGGAGCATAGGCTTCACCATGTAGAGGTATGCTTGTGATCTTGATCCATCTTCATGGAGAGAGGACCTTTAGTATAAGGCTGGTTGAGGAGTTAGCTCTAGAGAGAGAGAGAGAGCGGGACCCAAGTAAGAAGATGGGAAGCCTAGACTCCGAGATATGAGGTGGGGAGTGGAGGATGATGCGACCTAAGTGAATGTTTGTGGTTGCCTCATGCTTGATCCCTGGAGGATGGTGATGTCTTGATTGCCATGAGAGGAACCAAACCCTAGAGAGAGGATGAGTATGTTGGTACCTCTAGACCTATGGTATAGATGAGAAGATGAGTTCCTTAAACCATGAAGAGGTTTAGTAACAGGTTGTAAGACCTTGTACCTTGTTGATTGTCCTTGAGGAGGACTCAACTCTGAAGTGTTGCTCGAATAGAAGGATGATAGGAAATGCATGTCATACCCTATACCTGTTTGGTTGTGGTTAAGAGGTTGAGCAGACAGTTGGACATCAAAGAAATGAACCTAGGGTTCTTAGGCCTAAGAGGGGAAGTGGTGTACCTGATGCTCATGATGTGATTTGAGTTTCTATAGATTCGAGCATGGTACTCCTCATGGTTAGAGGAGAGGGAACCCTTTAAGTTTAAAGGTATGTTTGATGAACCCCCACAGCTAAGTTGGTGACACGGAAGGTATGATCTTGATCCAGTGTTGAGGAAAGAGAACAAGTTTGACCTAGCATGGTTTACTAGGTGGTCTGCTTGTGCATCTGGGTTGAGCATGCTCATATGAATGTAAACCCTAAGGATGTTTGTGACCTTGTTGTCAAGAGATAGTTTCCTCCCATCCTGGGAGAGGGACCCTTTTGAAAGGTGTACACCAGTTTCTATTGGTTTTGAAGTAACCTAAGGAGGTCTATTAGAATCTTGAGAAGCAAGTGAAAAGTACATGGTATGAGAATGAACCTGTAAGACCCATAGATAACCATCCCTAAGTGCATGTGGTAGTGTTACCATGTAGGTAATCGGTATGGGGCCTGACCAAGATAGGTAGGTTTCCATGACCCTTATGAAAGGATGAAAGATAGCCCATGAATGCAGAGAGAGATGATGAAGGCTTGGGTAAGGTTCTAAGTTGGACATGTACTATAATAGAATCCTAAGTCTATCCTAGGGTCAGGTAGGGAGAATACTGATGGAAGTAGGAGTTGCCTAATTCCCTAGTTGCACATGATCATAGGGTCGGGAGGTAACAGCTATCATTGTTTGAGGGCCATGGGTTAGGAGATTGATCACCTTCATGAACTCATGGGACCCAAATGGTAGATGAGTAGGGCACTCTATGGATGCATGAGGGAAGAGGGATGACCCCAAAAGTGTCAGCACCCTATAGACCTAGAGGAGATGACAAAGGATTGTGTATGGACCCAAGTAAGATCGAGACCAGTTTTCCATGGAAGTAACCTTGAGATCGAGATGATTGTGATGTAGAGACATATGTGGCACATTTCAATTTAGATTTAAAGGTGTACTGGTGAGGTGGGATGTACCATCTCTACTCTTAGAACAGGAAGAACTCTATATTTGGACTGCATCCAAATGCTTATTTCCTCTTGTTATGGGAGTGAGAGATAGGACAGTACGCATGCCATACACCAAGGATAAAAGATGATGTGAGTTGGAATGTTTCTAAGAAGTATGTGGACAGAGATGATAACATACCCTGATGGAGTGAATGATACATGGATGGTTTGCAAACATTAAGAGAAATAAGGTAGTCATCTTATGAGGATGTTGTTATCATGAGCTATGAGTTTGAAAAACCAAGAGAATAAGCTCAGAGTTTTCTTGATGAAGATAGACTTAGAGCTGAGATGAGATAATAAGTGGAATACATGGAGGTGTATGTCTTCAACTTTACCTAACACATAAGGATGTGAAGAGGTAATGGATGCTTTGGGTGAGATAAAACTGCCTAGTTTAGATGGAGGCTAGAAGAGGTTTTTAGGTTAACCCTCAGTTGGAAAAGAGATAGGTTTGGCTAACACACAGATGTAAAAATATTGGTTGATCAAGTTAATGGTTGTTTGGTTAGCTAGCCTAGGGCTTATCGTGATAAAAGGATGGTTGTAGAACCTCAGAAGCACTTCTCTGGAGAAAAAGGAGTTGAAACCCCGACTAGAGTGGTTTAGGGTTTCTGAGGAATCATGACTATACGGGAGATCATGATTTAAGATTACCATATACTGTGGTACTACCAAGATAATAAGTGACAATAGTACTTTGGATGCCCAAGATAAAGTTGCATGTGGTGTGTTGCCATGAAAGTCGGGAGGTGAAGGATGAACACCAGTAACCCAGTGTATTGATATAGAGGATAAAAGAGTCTTTGAGAGCGAATGGGAGTTCACCACTATGGATGTTGTGGTAAGTCTCCCCTAGACCAAGGAAGGTCAAGATGCAATATGGGTTATGATAGATCACCTTACCTAGATGACATGAGAAAGAGAGAGTACTATCAAGGGACAGATCCGGTTGAACAACATATGAGAGAGATGGTTCAACTACACCATGCGAGTTCAAAAGTTCTTGAGTATGATCTAAAGGTTCACTTCCATAAGGTGGAAGTAGGTATATGAAGAACTTGATGTTAGTACCGCTTATCACCCCTAACTAATGGTTAGTATGATCTAGACTAGAGGGTCTGGTGAGAGTATGTGTGCTCATTCAGGGTGATATCTGGAGATGGTTCTTGTCTTCGGTAGATGTGATGTTACCCACCATAGCCAGTATCGGGATATAAAGAAGCTCTACAAGGGAGGTTGTGTCGGTCACCACTTCATTAAGATGATGTTTGTGAAGGGACCTCGCGAAGGTCAAGAAAGGACCACAGTGTGTACATATGAAGTCGCTTTGATCATGCAATGGCTGAAAGGAGTCCAAAGACAACATGAGTTGTAAACTGATGCAAAGTAGAATGACATGCAGTTCACTGTGGGGGAATATGTGACATGAAAATCTAACCCCTCTAAGTTATAGCTAAGAGAGAGATGAGTCCCTGATGCATGGGTTATTTTGACATGGTTTGGTGGGGAAGGTTAAGTTTGCCCTTACCCCTCAGAATAATGTGATGTGTGATGAGTTTCATGTGTCCAATTTAGAGCACTATGTGAGGTACCCAGACCATGTGTGGAGCAATGAACCTAGTGAGCCCCAAGGGAGGTTGTAATGACCTGAGTCACCTATGAGGTTTATAGATGCTAAGGTGAAAGAACTCAGAGAAAGGAATATGTGATGATAAAGGTTCTTTGGGAGCGTCATGGATAGGGCAAAGCCACATAGGGGCCAATGATGGACATGTAAAAGTCTTATCCTGAATTGTTTGTTTGCTTGATGGAATTTTGAGGACAAAATTCCTATAAGAGGGGAAGGATGTTACAACCCCAGTTTTGGGTTCTTTTGGTGGGAAATGTGATTTCTCATATTAAAGATATTTGAACAAATAAAGATATGATTTGTTTTGAATAAATGGATTTCGTTTACAATAGCCTTGATGATTATTTTGTGGGCTTTATTGGCTATTGGGCCCAATAACAAGGAAGAGACAAAAGTAACTCCATTAATAATAAGAAATGGAGAAAATAAAAATGTAGAAACATCTAGAAGGTAGAAATATATAATCCAAAGGTGGATTTCGTGCCTCTTGGGTTCCTTGGGTTCCAAGGAGTCCAAAGTTGCAAAAAGAAAGCAATAAGAAAAGAAAAGATCAATTAAATATTTCTTTATGAAGAAAGAAATTGAAAATAATGATAAAATGTGGAAAATAAGTGAAAAGAAGTATAATTGAGTTATCCTTGGTAGATTTTCATATCCCAAGGATTCCTAATATTAAAAGGAGTGCCAATGCGGAAAATAAAAAGAAATATAAAGAGAAATCCTCAAAAAGAGATATTTTAATAAGAAATAAACAAGATAATGGGAAAATAATAGAAATAGATGCATCTAGAAGGACAATGAGTATCCTTAAAAAGAATTTCGAAATATTAGAGTTTCTTGGGATCCAAGAAGCCCCAATGGAGAAAAGGAAAGAGAAAATACCAATAATAGGAAATAATAGGATAATATGATGCATAATGAATGAATTTTGGTATTATCAAAAGAAGTACTTTCTATTATGAGGACATATGATCAATGACTCTCTGGATTTTACAATTATGTAAAACACGAGAGAGATATAAAGGGTGAAAGGGTTCCTTGTTAATCAAGGAACGTGTTTAACGTAAATACTTGATAAAGGATATATATTACATGCCAAGAAAGGAGATTAAATCTTTGCGGATAGTAGGACTCATTTCCTCATTGATAAATAGACTCGTGTGTATGCTAAATCCATTTATCCTCAGCATATAATGGCTTGGACCGGTGCCTCACACCCAGAAGTTCAAATACGTCAGGCGTCTCTCTTCTAAACCTTCCACTTCTTTTTTTCCCACGATGGAAGGGGAGGCACAATCCCTGAGGCAGTGCTGAGCTAGTGAGGGAGTTCGAGAGGGGGACGAGACCTCCTGCAGGGTTTGGCGGCGACGAGGGTCATCCACCTTGGCTGTCGGCTTTACGCCTGCCAGCAGGTCCCTGGTCGCGGACCTGTCCTCATGTGCCCAACCGCCACGGCCATGACCTGAGGGCCTTTCCGTGCCCAGAGAAGAACGGAGGAGGCAAGGGCACCCTCTCTAGTGGCCTTTGGGCTCGGAGAAGGAAGTCGGAGCTGCGCCAAGCGCGGTTAGGGTAGCAGCAGCAGCGCTGTGTAAGGCTGAAGATGAGAAAAGGCATCATTGGACGATTCTGCTCCCTGAGGCTTGAAGAGCCTGGTCTTCGCACAGGGGCAAAAGTGACATTTTGTTATGTTTTCAAAGTAAGGAGCAATGTTGCACGGAAGACGCCTACGTGGCAGCCCCCCATTAGCCCAAAGTAAGTAATTTTGCAAAATTCATAGCTAATTAACCGTAGCTCGGATGGATACGCATAATATATGAATTTTGCTCAATAGAACACGAGGAATGTAAGAAAAATAATTTTATAGCCTAATTCCTTTTGCAATTTGAAAAGTAGTGTAATTTATCAACTTTAATGAATTAAAGATTAAGAAATCCTATTTGGAGATGATTAATGTATTTAGTAGGGTTTAATAGATGATTAAAGTTAACATTAACATGTTAATTGTAAAAAGGTACATTAAACACAAAAAGGATGAACTTTGCATGTAATTGGTTAATTTAGAGTTTCATGTGCATAAAAATGCTTTAATGGGCCTTGAAACCCTAATAATGGTAATTATGACTCTTAATAGCTTTAATTGTTCAAAATTATGATTAAAGACGAAATATGATAATTCTAAGCTATTTTGAGTATAAAAGTTTCTAATTGTGAATAAATACCCTTAATGTAGTAATTAGGGTTTTCTAATGAATAAAAAGGTAGAATTAATGACAAATAGAGTTCATATGTGATTTAGACCATAATGAACTATGAATTAATGATAAATGGGCATAATGATCTTGTCATGGATTAAACAGATAAAAATGGAAGCTTTAATGTAAAAGAGGCTTAATGAACTTAATTGACGGTTAATTATGTTTTTTCTGATATTAGGGTTATATGTTGTTAAAAGATAACCTTAGTATCTTTCATGATGAATAAATGAGATAATTAGGGTTTAAAATAGTAAAAGGTTAAGGAAAACCCTAATTGCAATGGAAACCCTAAAAGTGGGCTAGAAACCCTAGGAAGCGAGCTAAGTTTAATAGATCTTGATGACATGAGTAATAAAAGGGAATTGCATGATTATTTCAGGATCTTGTTATGTGTGCTTGTTTGCTTGGATTTCTTACTTGCATGGATTATTCTGTCTCAAATCAGCCTGACATGTATGTGGTTACGCTTATGAATATCTCAAATTAGTTTTTTGAGGTTTTCTGAAGTTTTCCTCGATGACTTGAATGAAATTGTTGGATGAATTTAATTCATGCAAACTATAATGTGGATATGACTATCACTTAAGATATGTTCCTACTAGCTCAGATCCTAGTCCCCTCTGTGGCTTAATAGTTTGACCTAGTACATGGCTACCAATGGGGTAGGTCCATCGGGTCATTGGATGACTTAGTACATGGCTACCAATGGGGTAGGTCCATCAAGTCACCTTGAGTCAGGGATTGGGCTACCAATGGGTAGTGCCATGCGACTCTTTAGCACACCATGAGTTAGGGATTGGGCTACCTATGGGTAGTGCCATGCGACTCAACCCTAGATATTGATCTATCTGTTAGGTAGGATCATGTAGGGTTTAATGGGGATCTACCATGAGGAAGGTAGCATCCAAGTCCACTACAGGGACAACACAGAGATAGGGGATAGGTAAGGATTGAGTAGTATTGCTTAAGACGAAATTTTGGCTGTTAAATAATAATTGGCTGATTACCTTTTTTTTTTTAAAATAGCTCAATATCATTAAAAGAAAGCCATACGGCATCTACAAGATAGACATCTCTCATCAAATAACTAAGCAACAACTCCTTTTTTGGAAAGACATAGCACAAGGCTCGGATTGGGATGTGATAGGTACGCTTCTGCACCGTCCACCTCTTGTCGTGGCTGTCTAAAGCAGCTATCTCGGATGGAATTCGTTAATCTACCAGAACCTGTGAGTACATATTGAAAGGAGTATGAAAAGCCACTGACAGATATTACCATCATGTATACAACGAAAGGTTATAAGATAAAGAGCTTGACCCCAAAGAAACGACAAAAAACTAACAACCCAGACACAACGCCCCACCAAACAGGACGAGAAACACTAAAACCAGCGACTCACTAAGGTTGCCAACCAGCAGACCCGGGAAGTAGGCCAAACCCCAGCGATGCAGATACAGAGGAAGGATGGCTCATGCAGAAATAAGGGCGGGGAGTAGAGAGTGCCAGGAACTCCACGGCCACTCCCAACCACCACTGCGAACAGGGGGTGGAAGACCCACACGAAGCCCAAAACCCAGCTTCCTCCTCCTTTGCCTGGAGCACCAAGGGGAGCCCGATCCCATCGTCCACCCGAAAAGGAACCCGAGGAGACGCTAACAAAATGTGCTCTAGTCAGACTATAAGTACCTTGTTATCATAGTTGCACGATTATTGTTTCCCCCACATACCAGCCTTATGTTGACCGACGTTTTGTTTGTCGCCATTTTAGGTACAAGTGAAAAGAACAAATAGTAAAGTGGAAAATGTGGAATTAAATGAGGATTAACTATCAAGGAGGATTAGTTAGAATATTCTCTCATATGGATATAATATTAGTAATCCCATTTTTTTTAAAGGTATGCAAAAAGTTTTAATTTATACCAGATTTCAGTATAGTTGGTAGAATTTGATAATTGTTATTGATTATTTGTCGAACCTTTGATTTTGTTAATTGGGATAATGGCTTTGACCTTCTGGTCTCCCTTAATTGGGGGTTACTGGGAGGCGGGGTCGTTACTTCCTTATCTTTTAAACCCTTCATTCTTTTACATCATTCTCTTGATGTATGTTTCTCTTCCATCTATCAGTATTAACTTTTATTTATCTCTTATGATTATGTTTCTCACTCTTGTGTATGATTCCATATTACATGCCATATATACTTTTTATCATACTTTTAGTTTTAATTAAGTTGAAATTCTAAATTAATATTCTCCCTACTAGCTTCATCTTGTTCTTAATACATTACACGTCCTTTTATTTCAAATCAAATTGCTTATGCAGGGGTCGAACATAGTTTCCCTTTTTAATCAAGATTTTCTAGTTCTACATATAATTCCATTTATATGACTTGTTCATTTTCTATATGTACATTTGTTCTTCTTTTGAAAATTAGTTCCATTTCATCACAAGGAACTTATTTAGTACATCTAATGGAAACTAGGTTGTTACTCTATGGAGACGTTGAATCAAAAGGTAGGTAGGATGAATGCATTAGAGTTTATAATATAATGACACATCCCATTCTCTCTATTATATCGGGTAAACCCTCTTTCCTTATTCAAATTCATCATTTCCAACATTTCTCTTATTCCATTTGAGTTTCTTATCCTAATTATAATATTCATGTTCATCAAGTTCTCCTCATTTTAGTTTTTCTAAAAATTCGTCACTTTATGTACTTGTTGTACACTTTTACTCCTTTCTCCTATTTTTCCCTTTGTTTGGAGTGCATAAATGCATTTTACTCGATTATGTCATCCGTTCCTCATACTTTCATCCTTTCTATCTTAATCTTCTATGTAAATTTCTATTATCTTTCTTGTATTTCATATTTAGAGAGTTCATGCAATATTGATCATTAACCTTGATACCAAACTTATATCATTTCCTTTTCATTTCATTCTATTTTGTCTCTTTGTTTAACATACCCTACAATCATGAGGCTTTTACAATTGTTCCATCTCTTGTGTGCCTTCAATATTCTTTAACCCCTTTTACTTTACTTTCCTTTGTTCCAAATTGAATAAAATGCCTCAGTTAATTATATGACTCAATTATCTTTGTGAACATTATTTCTTCTTCATTTGGTATGTTATATACTAGTCTATGTCTTCTTCAATCTATATTCCTTCTTCCCTTATCTTCAAATTAAGGTGTCTTGTCTGATCTCTAACCCTTGAACTTAGTTATTAATTCCAACCTTTTCTTACTTATCCTATCATTTCCCTTAAATTTCAATATCTTAGTGTCAGTACATTCTCATTACATTCTAGATTTACCTTTCATTACTTAATCTTATAGATTATTAATAGGAATCATTAGATCCCAGTCTCGCATCCTACTAACTAAACCTACAATCTTGAAGACAAGAGATACTTAGAATTAACCAGCTCCTATTTATATCAATCATGCAAAAGCATATCCACTTAGTTCAAACTCATTTCAAGATGATTTATGGTCTACTTGATGCAAGAAATAAAAACAATAATGAATTAACTTCATAATGTACAACAATTTTAAAGAACCATATATATTCTAAAAATTAAATACCCAGATTCATATAGATAAGAGCATTTATGTTCATCTCAAATCAAAGCAATAGTATAAAATAAAAGTGTTATCACATTCAATCTTTTTGATCTTATTCTTTCATTACTTTCTGGTCTTCTAACTCTACTATTTCTAGGGTTTTTCTCTAGCCCATCCTCCCTCTTCATACATGGCCAGGGCATCTAGAGAAGTATAGGCATAGTAACTTGATAGTGGTCAACCTAAGTATTCAAATACCAGGCCAGGGTATCTAAATGCTCAAACCTCCCAGAGCTATTGCCACATCACCTCCTATTTGCTGCACTTACAACTCTAACTTACTTACTTATGGTCCATGACGGCTTAGTTTAAGCTTTGATACTAAGATATTACACCACATCTCATAGTAACCACTAATAATGAAATTAGGGAATAATTTGAGGATTTAACATAATACAAATATCACTCTTAACTTTTTTCTGATTTCAAACTCTTTGGTTTCTCACATTTCAAACATACAAACTAACTCTATAAGGGAATATAAAGCTTGATTCCTCTAATATGATTTCAATAATAAAGATACATATCTAAACAGTTATTATGTTTTTACACTTCCATGTACATTGAATTGATCATCGGATACATTCTCTATTAATAACAAAATTATGTCGCACATCGTCATTTACAATTCTCTTATTTCTTTAACAAGGGCATACAGTGGCATGGACAGGCTAAACTAGACTAATATGGTACTCATCTCTTGTTGTAGATTTACTTTGTAGTGACGTTCTTAAATTCACATGGTTTTCCTATAAATTTATTAGTATAGGGGTAAGCCTAATTTCTCAAGGTGTGAGTACTTTAAAGAAACAGTTTAATGTACTTTAAATAGTCAAAAGATATGTCTTTTAGAAATTGGATTAAAAGTAGAATAATATATAACAAGCTTTAAAGGGACTAATCATTCACAAACATATAATTGGCAGCATTTCTCTAGATAACTACAATGAGAAAATTAATTACTGAACATGCTTGATAAATCTCAGGGGAACATGTCATTCAAAAACATACAAAAGGAAAGTAAATCCTGATAACTATAGACAATAAATGAATAACTCCACACACGTGATTAATCTCTCCTTTATCTTATTATGCCCTGAACCCATTTGAAGTGTACCACAACATGTGATAGCAAGCTACGATGTCACAGTACAAGACTTAGAAGAATGTCTAGGTTTGTAAGTCTGTAATCTCAAATGACCCCATCTCTGGAGGGCCTCTCCACGTCTGGATCTTGGCAGCTAATGGGAGCAGATGGATAAACTTACGTACTTAGGCAGAGAGCCAAAGCACTTTTCTTAATATTCATTTGTATCCTACCAAAGATGACCATTGATCAACACAATTTTGTATCAGTTGTCCTACCGAAGATACTGACTAGTGACACATATATCAATGAAATCCTCTATTGGTGTTGGGTACCAAAAAATCATATGGAGTATGCTCTCACTTTCCTAGACGCCCGCTCCCTACCAGTACAATCCAGCTTACCTCGATATGAATTACCTCCAGTTGAGAAGCATGTTTCCTCCTCACATCACATGCCTCATGTGAAGGATTCTACAGTATTGAGGGCATCTAATGTCTTACTCACTCTTTAAATTCATGGCCCAATGATCAAATCAAGATTTCTAAACTTAACATTGTAAACAACTCTTTTCATAGATTCTTAGTAAACTATTTTGTAAATTGAGCTACTGAGTAACTCCACTTATGATACTGAGAAATAGTGAAGTGAAAATACATGATTTACTGAATGCCCTATCCTTCTGGTTTAATTTGTCTCATTCACATATAACGTGACTCACATAAGGATACTAAACTTTAACTGGTAAAAAGACTACTTCCAGTCGAGAAGCATGTTTCCTCCTCACATCACACGCCTCATGTGAAGGATTCTATAGTGTTGAGGGCATCTAATGTCTTACTCACTCTTTAAATTCATGGCCCAATGATCAAATCAAGATTTCTAAACTTAGCCTTGTAAACAACTCTTTTCATAGATTCTTAGTAAACTATTTTTTAAATTGAGCTACTGAGTAACTCCACTTATCATATTGAGAAATAGTGAAGTGAAAATACATCATTTACTTAATGCCCTATCCTTCTAGTTTAATTTGTCTCATTCACATATAACATGACTCACATAAGGATACTACGTCATAAACTTTAACTGGTAAAAAGACTACTTCCAGTAGTTCAAATACAACCAAACATGGATAAAGGATCACTTTTGTTGGATTTTGTAATTGATTCTCGAACTTCCAATGTTCCACTCATTAAGGTTTCACCTTATTCACTAAAATATCAAGCAAACATTGATAACAACAAATAAATTCCTAGATAATATCTAACATATATGTACTAGGTATTCAGATGGGACAATCACTTACAAATAAAGTGATTCAAATAGGCAAAGTTTTTCATTTATTTATACAACAAATTTCAGATATAACTGAAAACATTAGATTTCAGTATATTCTTCTGACTTCTATAATAGCTTTAGAAATTCTATTCTATATTTTTATATCCATTTCTAATATGATTTCATTATCTTAAATCCATCACATTGGAAATTAATGTCATTTCTAGATCATCTTATAAAAGTTAGAAATGAAAGGCAGATTGAGGGTCTATAATAGCATATAAAAGAATTGAATATTATAGTGGATTTAATCCAAATTTGTGCAATATACTATTAAATGTAAGTACCCACTCACTTAAGGCATAACACACCTTAAATTTCATGGCCCAATATCTGAGATTCTTGAATCCATATCAAACCTCAAGAAATTCACCATTTTCTTCTTCCTTCAAACTCGGAAACCATAGGAATGGAGAATTATAGAGAAAGAATGAGAAAAGATGGTGATTTGATATCATATTGAATCAAATTAGAGGAGGTACATAAAGCTTTATATGTGAGAGAATAATCACCAAGAAAATCTATTTAATGATTACCAATTTACTTGATTTCATCAATTCTAGGACGAGTAAACCCTAGATCACCTTCTTCGTCACTTTCTCCATTCAAATCCTAACTCTCTCTCTCTAGAATTTTATTTCTCTAAAATGAATCATGAAATATGGAATCTCCTAGTATTCTAGGTTACTACTATATAGCAATTAAGGTGTTTGGGTCGATTGCAAATTGATCCTATTTTACATTTTCTTTTATTTCAGCATAATTTTCTGTCATAAAATGTAACTAAAAAACATTTACTGAATATGTCAAAACTTCTCCAAAAATTATGAAAAATTAGCATGTTGTTTCAAATGAAGATTCAGAGTTTCAATAAAAATTTCAGGTCATTCTAAGTTATCAAAAATAATTATTCATTAAGCACTAAACTGCCATACTACAATCTGTAGCATGGTCGGTCAAAGTGCAAAACCCCCTACAAAACCCTCAGAATAGCCATACAAGCTACCAAGGTCGTGTTAAGAAGAATGTAGTATGGCCATGCAGACTTCCACGGCCATGGTCCAAGACTCCATCCAGCCCATGTATAACAAAATGACCATCACTCCTACTCCTCCAAAAGGGTTATGTGGCCTATAATGTTTGTGCCACCATCAACTCTACATGGTCGTAGTGCTCACCATAGACATTCTACCCGAGCCTTCAACTCCAATTTTCACTATCCCTTTGCTCACCTCACCATTCCACTCATGCACGGTCGTTGTGCACTCCTGCACCACAGTCGTGGTGAGAAAAAACCTAATTATTCACAGTAAAACCACAGTTCAATTTTCTCCTTAGGACTGAAACATCATAATTATACATATCGATAATAAAGGTTAAATTATGATCACTATAGTTTAGCCTATAATTACCCATGTAAACCATAAGTTACTAATTAAGCTTAAACAGGTTCATAACATTAGTGTTGAATGATTTAGTGTTGGTACTCTTCCAATTTTTTAGGGTGTTTGTAATGTGTTTGGTTTTGGTTGTAAAGGATATGAAAAGCTTGATCCCAAAAAAATTGGTAATGAAAGACGTTCAGAGCTTTTTGATGGTTTACTAGAGTTACAAGTAATCCAAAATCTATCAGATTTGAAGGGTTGGGAGCCAAAAATGTTGAAGATGTTTTGTTAAAGATAGGTCAATAGTCATATGAGATCCTAGCTTTTGTGTAAGAGTTAGTGATTTGTATAAGAATATAACCAGAGCGTTGTTGAAAACCCTATAAAGTTTGGACCATGTGGGTCTTCTATATTATCAGATCGTGTGTAGGTTATGTGTGAATGAATCATATACAAATATAAATACACACAAACATCTCTCTCTCTCTCTCTCTCTCTCTCTCTATATATATATATATATATATATATATATATATATATATATATATATATATATATATATATATATATATATATATATATATATATATATACGCATATATATGTTTGTAAAATAGAAAGAGAAAGTGAGAGAGATTCATGCACACAGCAACTACACATTGTCTAATGATATATATGACCTATGTGGGCCAAACTTTAGAAATTTTGGTAACTCTCTTTAAATTTCATTGTGTGTGTCTATATATATATATATATATATATATATATATATATATATATATATATATATATATATATATATATGTATATATATATGTATATATATACATATATATATATATGTGTATGTATGTATGTATGTATACACACACATATAGAGAGAGAGACGCACGCACATGCACCCATGCAAACATGCACACACACACGCACGCGCGCACACACATATATATAACACCCCCCAATTATACACATACAGATCAGCATAAGTGTCAACTGCTCACTCATAATATTGAGGGGTATCACATATATTGAATACCACTCATAAAAAATAATTGAAATCTCTAACCATCACATGAATATATTATACTTCTCATTATCAAAAAGTTTACATATAAGGGAAACTTAATACAACTAATGACATAATCCAAATACTTTACATGAACAAACTAGCCTTAATGCATAAAATCAAGATGAGATGGATAATGGCACCCCGAAAGGGCACTCCTATATGTCCACCAAGACCTCCTTGTCCTTAGATTGATGTCCTAATCCTCCTCTACTCACCGCCTATGGACATCTCATCCACAACCATGCAAAGCAACGTAAAACATGTGAGAGGTACAGAGTAGTTATACATTAAAATAGCTTATACTTGAAATGGCATGAAAATAAGTTGAAACATAATTACTTAAGATGATTAACATGATAACTTGGAAACTTGAGTAAATTGGCATGATTAGTGAAAATGTGCATTTTATCTCTAGTTAACATAGTCACTCTCTTGATTGCACCCACAATGCTCATAAGACATGTTAAGGCTCATACAAAACTAGTTAAGGTTCACATTATTTCTCCCACATAGCTCATAAGGTCGGTTAAGGCTCACATAATGCTAGTTGACGGTCACATAACATGATTGAGAAGACTATGTTGACATAACATGATTTCTTAATTCATTAAACATGGTTATCCTAATTTTTTGATTCATTAACATGGAAGTAATACATGATGTTCAATTTGGAAAAATAATCATAAAACTAGTAGAAAACATCATTTCATAGCATGTACATGATTTTACATAAGCATATAGTTAGGACTAATGTACTTTAACTTTAAATGATACATAACAAATAGCTAAGTGAATAATGTACACCCTAAACTCTAAATTAGTACTCAGTGTGCATTACCCATACACTTGAGTCTGAGGAGGTACACTAACAATAGATTGAGTCTTAATCAACCTTAATGTCATGTGTATAACATAATCATGAATTAATTATACATTATTAACATTTCTCTACAATTTCTAATAAAATTAGGAGAGTTAGATTGGGAAACATGGTATGATCATGGATTAAGGGTGTTCCTTGTCTCCAAACTTTTCTAGTGAGTATTTAAATATAATTTTATGACATTGTATTAATTTAGTGTGATTTTCACAAAGTCTGAAAAGTTTGGAAGCAAGGTAAAACAATGTGTGAAAACCAATATAGATATACTGATGAGCAGCATCGCTGAGGTGGTCCAAACAAAATCTACCATATGGAATATAGATACTCCAATAGAAAATGTGACTGGAAAGGCAAGTAGTGTTGAAAGGATGATAATGCCTTAGAAGTTGTGAAGTCAAGGTGTATCAAGTATGGGAAAAATTTGTAAAACGGGTGCTACTATGTTTTCTCCTTGCGCAAATGAAGAACAAGGAACCAATGCTACTATCTTGGAGATAAGCTTACAACTGGAAGAAAGTTATAACATGCGACGAAGACCAATGGATTACTTAAGGGAAAATAGTCTCCAGGATCCCTTTTTCATGGTTCCTAGATGTCAGAACAGCTAACCAGGACTTTCACCAAGATGGTAGGAGGTGAAGGTATGAAAACTCAACTATAAGGAGAACGAAATACATAGAAATGCAAGATGATCTTGAAACTCCATGGTGATTCCCATAGGGAAGGAGATAGTGAGGTTAAAGGTCTTCGTAGATGGATCCATAACTTCTTTGTACAATCAACAATAGAAGATGTAAAAGGGGAATAGAAAATTTATCAATGAAAGGTTGAAATAAACATGTCATATCCTTCTTAGGGGCTCGTCGGAGGTCTCTGATATTTTGCCCAAGCGTGAGAGGAGGAGGCTCAGTGTACCTCAGAATACTATTTGAAGAATATGGAGTCTTGTTGATGCATCTAAATAGACGAGTGAGATCTATGAAGGATAGAGTTTTGTCATGGATGGATTATTGATATACTTTAATATGAGTCTATGAAATATTATTTGTTGCATCCTTAATAGAGCTTGTGAAAATACTATCTTATGTTGATGAAGTTTTGGATCTAGTAAGCATAGTTTTTTCAAACTAGAAACAAACCTACACTTGAAATATTGGCATGTTCTTATAACCAATTTTGAATTCATAAACAACAAAGAGGTTTAAGATGAGGTTCAGTGATATGTGATTTTTTTGTATGTTAATTATGTCTAGATGGTTAGAGTTTGTAATGCATCTAATTAGTCCTTTATTTTTGCTTGAAGTTCCTTCTACATTTGTTGTCGATTGATTTGAATCTGTCTCCTCCCACTCCTAGGAAGAATCAGATAGTATTCCATGAACAAATGACCATATTAACTATTGAGTATAATCATCATATGAAAAAGAGAAATTTAAAAGCCTAGAGCATGAAGTGAGGATAGGAACTCATTATGGACTTTTGCATGAGACCACCCCCATTGACTTATTTGTATTATGGAATGTATCTTTCGTACATGTCCCATAGGGGCTCTAATGTTATATTTTTTTCCAATCTGGTCCATGGAGTCCAAACTTAATGAATTTTCAGAAGGGTCTACGCCATGCTTTATTGTCATGTGTGACTACAAGGTTGGAGAGGTCAAACTATATAATGATTTATTAGGAGAGAATGAATAAGGAGGATTACCATTGCAATGTTGAGAAGTGCATTCTGAAGTTAGGCTCTGAAAATTAAGATTCAATAGTGGTTCTTCATGGGGTGTCTTTGATGAAGTCATCATTTGTATCCAGCTTGTTTAATATGATTTTAATGAAACCTACACTTCCTTAAGTGCTTCTTTGATACTCATTGTGTCTGAGTTTGTGGTCTTTTTATTGATCATTTGTTGTAATGGTGTCTTGGTTGGAGAACTAGTACAAAAAGAGCTTTAATGGCATCACTAGAAGGAGATGTTATCAAGATCGCATGTCGATCATAGTCAGGGTTGCAAATATGAGAACTCTATAGTGTTACCTTCAACTAATTGATTATAGTGATGCCATGTGTGCTGTGATAAAAAAACTATTTCACAAGAAATAGTTATGTCTTTGTCTTCTCAAATAAGAAATTCCTAACCTAGGGTATCTTTAAATTGGTGTCTCATAGGTGGTTCAAGTTCAATAGTTAATTGCTTGAACATAGGTAGTATGTGACCACATGGATGTATGCTATGTATGGTGCAAGGCTTTGATGTTTTGATTTCAACACCATGTTGACAACTATGCAAATATTATAGAAATTTTGATGATCATTTTGGGAAATCTCAATTTGTTGAGGAAAATTCTGATAAATCAAAAAAATATGTACATTTAATCAAAAGCATGAAATATCAACTAAAACCTTAGGTTCATTCTGTTCATACATAAAACACATTTCAATCAATGATACCTATAACACCATAGAAATATCTTGCTAACAATATAAGTTTTTTTTATTTCCTAGAACAATCAGTAAGCACTACTACAGAAATGGCTTATAAAATCACTTTTCAAGGTGTCGGTTGTATACATAAACCGACACCTAAACTCTACAGTGTCAGTTGATAACATAAACTGACATTCAATCTATGAAGGTCGACCAGACACGGGTACCGCTTTTATTAAGTGTCGGTTAATTAATAAAAAATCGACACCTAAAATCAACCGCCAAAACCAAAATTCCAGCGAAAAAGTTACCTCCAAAATTTGACATATGGCGTCGGTTCATAAATGAATAACCGACGACTAAAGGTTATTCGCGGGACAGGAATAGTTGTCGGTTGTCTTTTAGTTAAAAACCGACGACTATAATCTAGTATAGGCGTCGGTTGTTGGAAAAGAACCGACACTTTTGGTTTAGTTGTCGGTTATTTTGAATAACCGACGCTTATTGTCAACTTAATAGCTCACCAGTGCGAGAGACTCTTCCCCTTTCCCTGTTTCATTCCCGATTTCAGTTAGGTCTGGTGATTTTCTTACTCGCCCCCGCCAGTCGTTGCTCCGTGCTCGCGCCCTCCATGCTCCTGCTCCTGCCCTTGCCGCTGCTCCGTGCTCACCGGCGGCCGTGCTCCTGCTCCTGCCCTCTCTGCTCACTGGCGGCCGTGCTCCTGCTCCGTGCCCTCGCCGCTGCTCCGTGCCCTCACCGCCGCTCCTGTTGCTCTCCCTTCTGTCGCCGCTCCTCTCCTTGCTCCGGTCGCTGCTCTCCTCTGCCCTCAAGGTATGCCTGCCCTTCCTTCTTCCTTCTTCCTCTACTCCGGTGGCTGCTTGGGCGGTACCAAGGCAACCACGGCCTTCTTCCTTCTTCCTCTGCTCCGCCCTGCTCTTCTTCTTTCTTCTCCCTCTCCTTACCAACAGCAACCATGGCCGTGTGGGCTGGCACGGCCGTGGCTGTGTTGGCCGACCACACGGCCGTGCTACCCAGGCTGCTGTTGGGCATTTTTTTATTTTTTTTAAGTAAATTACATGTAACTAATCATGACATAGATTTTAGAATGCATACTTTGGTTAAATGTACTGCTGTAATTTTTGATCAAGTGATGATATGTAAATATAGCAATAAGTTAGTAAGGTATCAATGATAAGTCTGCTGTAATGTGATGTAAAATAGTTATTGTATCATGCATATCTTAATACTTTTTTGTTGTATAGTTGTATAGGGTGTTTTATGTGTGACAAGTCTATTGTTTAATAGTTTAGCTATAATCATTGTTTTATAGTCGTGTTATAAAGTATTTGGGTGTTTAGTATGGTTATTTAGGGTGTTCAGATATGTATAAAGGTTCCAAAAAGTATAGTATATATATGCATACATGTGCATTTTTTATAAAATTGTATAGAAAATCAAAACCCGTTCTTGGTGAGAATCCTAATCACCCTTCTTACTTAATGATGAATTGTAATGCACACATGTGACATGCTTTGAATGACAACTAGGATTTTAGGTATAAGAATGACAACACATTATTTGTTGGCCTAGAAACTCGTCCAAGATTTACTCATTAGGAGTAAATCTTGGATAGTCCCTGGTTTGGGACTGTTCTTGAACACCTAATCTCGCTTAGGATGTAAGTGTATAATGTATATTGGGTTTTCAAGAAAATTTCGGCAGCATTTCCCCGTTTGTTCTCTAAGTACATATGTACTTGGAGAACAGCGGGGAAATGCTGCCGAAATTTTCTTGAAAACCCAATACCCATTATAGACTTACTAGTGAGATTAGGTGTTCAAGAATGGGATAGGTGGTACACATTTATTATATATAATAATGACATCACATGTATTTGTTAACCCTAGACCCTAATCTTGTTGTAATATATACTTGTTTTCTCTTTGATCATAGAATGGATAGATCAAGGATGTCCATTCGCAATCGCTGCACCCCAGAGTTTATTTCTGGTCTTGACCAGTTTATTAGATTTGTCGAGGAACATAGGAAACAACCTGGAGATAGGTTCTATTGTCCATGTAGGTATTGCGGTAACAACTTGAAAGTCAACACTGGTGACGAAATCAAAAGTCATGTCATGTGCAACGGGATTATACAAGGCTATACATAATGGCACTGGCATGGAGAGATTTCAATCCCGAAACCAGTGGATGTCGATAGCAGTGCTTGTGTGGAAGAAGAAATTGCCTACGATGACGTAGATGTGAATGAACCAGTTCCAGTAGACATCGTTGATGCGATGCTGAATAGTTGTGGGGTAGAGCACACTGATCCACCTCCCATTTTTAGAAACATTGTGCATGATGCTGAGATGTCGTTATACACAGGTTGTACTAAGTTTACGAAGCTTAGCGCTGTGTTGAGATTGTATAAGCTGAAAGCTAACAATAGATGGAGCGATAAAAGCTTCACGTCATTGTTGTCTTTGTTGAAAGAAATGCTTCCTGAAGGAAACAAGCTGCCAATCTCAACATACTAGGTAAAGAAATTGTTGTGCCCAATGGGAATGGATGCCAAGAAGATACACACATGCCCGAATGATTGTGTATTATTTCAAAAGGACTATGCGGATTTGAAAGATTGTCCAAAATGTGGTGCGTCACGGTATAAATTGATGACTTTGAGGGAGTCCAAAACTGGTTCTCCTGCCAAGGTGATGTGGTATCTACCTATAATATCATGGTTTCAACGCTTGTTTGCCAATCCGATAGATGCGAATAATTTGAGGTGGCATGCAGATGTTAAGAAAAATAATGATGGGATCCTACGACATGCGTATGATTCCCCACAGTGGAAGAAGATTGATCTATTGTACCCTGAATTTGGTGAAGAAGTCAAGAATCTAAGACTTGGGCTTTGTAAAGACGGGATGAATCCGTACGGGACATTGAGCAGCCAACATAGCACTTGGCCAGTCATGCTTGTTATATACAATCTTCCTCCCTGGCTGTGTATGAAAAATAAGTACGTAATGTTGTCGTTGTTGATATCGGGCCCTAAACAACCTAGAAATGACATCGATGTTTATCTTGAACCTCTGATTGATGACTTAAAGAAACTTTGGGGTGAAGGTGTGATGACCTATGATGCTTCACGAAGAGAGACATTTCATTTGCATGCTATGTTGTTTTGCACTATTAATGACTTTCCAGCATATGAGAATTTGTCTGGATATAGTGTCAAAGGAGCTAAAGCGTGTCCTATATGTGAAGAGAACACTGATTCAACAAGACTAAAACATGGTGGTAAGACTGTATATCTCGGTCATCGAAGGTTTCTTCCAAAATTCCATCTGTATCGTAGGAAGCGCAAAGCATTCAATGGATTGAGTGAGGAACGGAGTGCACCTAAACCTATACCAAGGGAGGTTGTTTATGAAAGAGTAAAAGACTTTGTCAATGAATTTGGTAAGAGATCACAATGTACTATGGCCACACGGAGTGACAAATCTTTATTCAAGAAGTCAATATTTTGGGATCTTCCTTATTAGAGTTCTTTGACAGTCAGGCATTGTATCGATGTCATGCATGTTGAGAAAAATGTCTGTGATAATGTCATCGGTACTTTGTTGAATATACCAGGTAAGACTAAAGATGGGATAAAATCCAGACTGGACATACGTGAAATGGGAATAAGGTCAGAATTAACAGAATTTCATGAAATGGGAAATCGTAGAACATACTTACCTCCCGCTTGTTACACATTGTCTAGAAAGGAGAAGAAAGCTTTTTGTGAATGTTTGGTAAATGTTAAGGTGCCACAGGGTTACTCATCCAACATCCGTAGATTGGTATCAATGAAATATCTGAAGTTGATAGGTCTTAAATCTCATGATTGTCACACTCTAATGCAACAAATATTGCCTGTGGCAATTAGATCTATATTGCCGAAGCATGTAAGGTTTGCAATCACCAGACTTTGTTTCTTTTTCAACAGTCTGTGCAGCAAAGTTATTGACCCTGATACTCTCGATAAATTGCAAAGAGAAGTGGTTGTTACCCTATGTCAGCTTGAGATGTATTTTCCTCCGTCATTCTTTGATATCATGGTACATCTTGTTGTCCACTTGACTAGGGAAGTGAAAATGTTGGGACCAGTTTTCTTACATTGGATGTATCCCTTTGAACGATACATGAGCGTTTTTAAAAGAGATGTTCGAAACCGTTATCGGTCTGAAGGGAGTATTATTGAGGGTTATGTGGCGAGAGAGGTTATGGATTTTTGCAATGACTTTCTCAGTGGTAATGACACTCCTGATAATGACAAGAATATTGACGAGCAATTTGGCAAAGGAATTTTGGGATCACGTGTGAAAGTAATCAGCCGTGAGCAGTTGGAACAAGGTCACTTGTATATTTTACACAACATGGACGAAGTGAACGTTTATATCGAGGAACATACCAATTTCATCAAGAGACAATATCCTCGAGCCAATACAATGTGGCTTGCTAGAGAGCATAACAAGACATTTATTAAGTGGTTTGAAAATAAAGTCTTACGTCAACTATCTCAAACACCAGATGATATTACTGAAACTATCAAATGCCTCGCCTTTACACCAAAATTGACTGTTATGTCTTATGAAGGGTATGACATTAATGGATTCACATATTACACTAAGCGCCAAGATGATAAGAGTGTCGTACAAAACAGTGGGGTCACCCTTCAAGCATCGACTATGTTTTTTGCACGTGCAAAGGATAAGAGTCCACGTGAAGCTAAAATGTCATATTACGGTGTCATTGAAGACATATGGGAGTTTGACTACATAGATTTTATAATTCCGCTCTTCAAATGTAATTGGGTTGATAACACCAAAGGAGTTATAGTGGATGAATTGGGTTTCACTTTAGTGAACTTTGAAAAGATTGGCGAGAAGGATGAACCATTCATATTGGCATCACATGCGAAACAAGTATTTTATATCGATGATCCTGCAAATGATAAATGGTCGGTTGTTCTTCATGGTAAAAGACAGATCATTGAAGATCTTATAGATGAAGAACAGTACTATGATAAGTATGATGACTCCAGTCCATTCTCAGTTGGGTTGCCAACACCAGCAAATATTGAAGTTAATGATGACTTGTATGTGTGCGGAGATCACAATGAAGGATTGTTAATTGATAAAAAATCGCAATATTAGAGGCATGTTTATACAATGTTTTTTTATATGTTTTATTTTTCTGAATGTGAACTTTACAATGTGAATGTGAACTTTACAATGTGAATTACTTTATAATGTGAACTTTACAATGTGAATGTGAACTTTAAAATGTGAATTTTATAATGTGAATTACTTTATAATGTGAACTTTACAATGTGAATTACTTTACAATGTGAATGTGAACTTTACAATGTGAGCTTTACAATTTGAATTACTTTACAATGTAAACTTTACAATGTGAATGTGAATTTTCAGATGGCTGAGCATTCTCCTGATGACCGTGCTGATGATTACCGTGAGGGTGAGGACATCAATGCGCCGCCTCACAATGTAAGTTTTAAAAATATATCATATATTTATATCTATATGTCCATTTATAGTTATATCTTGTAAATGTGTTTATTTTGTCAAATTTTAGGTTGATGATGCACATGTACCATCTGAAGCACTTGAGGCACTTGATCAGCAACACCAAAAAGTTGACAGGAGAAGGGGCATCACTATGATGAAGAAGTTAATAGCGCAAAAGGGCAATGGACCCAAACTTGTTGTGGATTTTGATAATACAGGAAATGCATCTGGTGTGAATCGCAATTCATTTGTTTCATATCTTGGGTATGTTACTCGCAGCCATTGTGGTTGTATGATAGATTCTTGGCATAAAGTTTCTAAGGAGAAGAAAGACGTAATATGGAGGGATTTATGCGTGAGTTATTATTAATTTGCAATTATATTTTGTAGATTACTAATTTTTTGGATACTAGTTAATAGCAATTCTAATTTGCAGAGTATATTTGAATTGGATGAAAAGCTACATCGTAAATACGTGATGCAACACTGTGGGAGAGTCCTAAGGAACTATAGGACAAATCTCACCCGAGAATACATAAAAGAAGCTGACAAGAGGAAGAAGACAGCCACTGAACAGTGGAACTTCCTGGACAAAGAAGAATGGGACGCGTTTGTTGCTTCAAGACAAACAGATGAATTCAAGGTATTAGACGTCAGTCCCAATCTCATTAATATATGTTGTATTCACCTATTCAAGATTAACATTTACTGTTACTAACCAAATCATTAATGTGCATACTAACTAGGCCCTCAGTGAGGCACAAAGATCAAGGCGTGCACTGAATGTGTATGACCACACAATGGGTCCAAAGGGGTATGCAGGCATTCGCCAAAGACTACAGTCTGAGGCTACTGCTCAGTCTACTTCTACTCAGGAGTCCTCCACTGTAGGTAGCACACCTCTGCCTCGCCATGATATATGGATAGCTGGGAGGCAAACTAAGAAGGGAGAAATAAGGAAGCCCGCAACTGCTGAGGCGGCTGCAAAAATGGTAAAATACAACTCTTATAGCAATCGTTAAAATATTGATTATTTGTGGTGTTTACTTAATTAAAAAAAAAAATTTCCTATTAGCGGGAGCTGCACGAGCTGAGGAAATAAGGCAAGTTCATCCCTGAGGGCACAAGGGATGAATTGACAGTTGCTCTGGGTAACCCAGAGCATCCTGGATGTGTTAGGGCTGCAGGCGCTGGTGTGGGCATCAAATCTTTTTTTGGGCCATCCCAGTGCAAACATGTCCCAAAAGTAGGACTTTCACAAGAAGAGGTAACATATTCTTTCTTTATAATGTTACTGTAAAAAGAGAATTCAATAATTAGAAGCTAACGTTTCTTTTATCCATGTATAGGTACATAAGCTAGTTGATAGGAAACTGGAAGAAGCACTGAAAAAGTGGCAGGCATCTCAGACTGCTACTCAGCAGACAGTACCTATCATAGCATCCCGCTCTACTCCTACTGCGAGGTTGGGAGTAATCCTATAGACCCACCACCTAGCACATCCACTGTAAGTATTTTTATGATATAGTAACTAGTTTTTTAATTCAAGATGATATGTTTTCAAGATGATATGTATATATGTATATAACATTCTTTACACAAAAATTTGTAGGGGTTGAAGCCATGCCGTCTAAAAGTAAATGAATATGTCGTTGCAGAGGCGTCAGCTTACCCATCCCTACCAGGGGAACTGTTTCACGGGTCTCCATTACCAGCTGGTTGGATTCGTGTGAGCCCGGTACATATATTTCCCAAGTGGATGGATCTTCCATTGCCATATGCCCACCCAGATTGTGAAACACTTGGTGAGGCACTAGGCAGAGTGATATTGTGGCTAAAAGTGGATGTCATCTTTACTGAAATTGTATGGTAAATTTACATTACGTTAAATTGTTAGTATGTGTATATGATGTCAGTTTATCTGAAATTATAATATATATATACAGGTTAAAAAGAAGACACTCACAACATCTAGGCCTCCACTTCCACCTCCTACATTACCCAGTTGGGTTCCACAGGACCTAACTGTCCCGTTAGGTCCTAACTGTAGGGGTATGGCAATATGGTTAGGCGAACATGATATAAATTGCCCTATAACTGTTTCTATATATTCATATGTTGCAGGTCAATCATACGAAAGCAAACTATTTATACAAGATATTTTGGAGTTGTTTCGATATGATTGGCTAAATACATCTGTGATAGAGCTATGGATAAGGTGAGATCTTCTTTATACATCCATATACCTTTGCTTATTCTGGTGATCTGGTTTCTTATTTATTAATGCATGTGTAATTAATACATATTTTACAGCTACTTAGACAAGATATGTGCAGATTTTGCATTCGAACATGTAGGATTTTTAATTCCATCTTTGATTAGTCTAGTAGCTAAAGACCCTCCTTCAGTTCAACAATACTGATGTGAGGCTTTTTCAATTTTTGTTCAAAATAAGAAGACGATGATAATGGCTCCATTCAATGTAGAGTAAGTTTACTTTGCTTATTATAATTTGGACTTAAGAAAATTACATTTTTATTGTAGATTTTGAGTTATTAATTTTTAACTTTTTTACCTCTAGTGGTATGCATTGGGAGTTACTGGTTATTGTCCCCGAGACGTTCACTGTCTATTATCTAGATCCTAAGGGTAGTAAATTGAATTCAAAATATGGACACATAATGAAAATGACATTATTCCGGTGAAAAATATTTCATTTTCATATCCGTTAACATATGTTATTACATTACTATTTAATTATGCAATATATTGTGTTACATTAACATGTAGGGGTTTTGATGAGTTCAAAAAGGCTGGAGGAAAGGTCCCCACGAAAAAGAACCAGCCAATAATTTGGAAGAACGTGAAAGTAAGTTCCCGACTGCAATATATGTATATATTATTTATGTGAACAATGCTTAATTAGTTGTATTTTTTAATATTTTGTATGTTTGAATTTATAGTGTCCTACACAAGACAACGGATGGGCATGTGGATACTATGTGATGTGATTTATGCACATGATTATCAAATATGCCACATTGGACATCGATTGTATTGCTGAGGTATTATATAGTCTCATTAGATAATATGAAATATATCAATCTTATTTATAGCTCATTAATTATATATATATATATATCATTCTCTTTACATGTGTTTAAAACTGAACACACGACAGGAACGGCCTTACCAGATGTACATGCTCCCTATACGAAGGGAGAATTAAATGAAGTAAGAGAAGAATGGGCAACAGCCATACAAGTAGTGGGGGATTTAAGATATAATTGGGATGTTGATAGTGAATAATGACTAAAGAATGATATTTTGTAAATGAATTTCTGAATTATAATATATGTCTGAATGTTTCTACATGTCTGGATGTTTCTACATGTGTCTGAGTGAAAATGAATGAAACTGTTGGTTGCTATATGAATGTTTCTATATGTGTGAATGTGAAAATGAATGGAACTACAAATTGCTATCTACATGAATGATTCTAAATGTGAAAATCAAATGAAACTCCAGGTTGCATTGTTAAATGTGTGAATATTTTTGTTGTTAATTTTGCAGATTTGTGGCCTGTTGTTGGCTGATATCAATGGATCTCGTAAAACCTGCAGTTCATAACTGAACTGTAGGTTTCTCATCCTGCGACCAGCCATACAGCAGGTCTGCAAACTGACAGAAAAAAAAAATAGGCTTCGGTTATTTGTATAAAACCGACGCCAAATAGTTACAGTGTCGGTTTGTAATAGAAACCGACGTCTATTTCCTTAACACCACGGCCGTGGCAGCGGACCAGACACCATGGCCGTGCTGGACAGCACGGCCGTGGCAGCGGACCAGACACCACGGCCATGCTGGCCAGCACGGCCGTGTTGGAACTTATATGGCGTCGGTTATTAGCTAATAACCGACGCCTATAGTTCCCAAGTTGGCGCCCTTCTGTGGAGCGAAGGTATATGGCGTCAGTTTCTTAGGTAATAACTGATGCCTATAGTGCCCTGCTGGCGCGTTTTCGTTGGCGCGCGAAGGGTTTTGGCGTCGGTTTTTGAACCGACGCGTAACGGCTGGGCTTTTAGCGTCGCCCACATAGGTGTCGCTTAGAAACCGACACTAAAGGCCTTAAATAACCGACACTAAAGGTCGATTATGTACTAGTGAAGTAGTAGCATACATCCTATTGTAGTGACTAATGATTGTAGCAAAATGTCATTATTTAACAAAATTTAGTTTATTGACAATGTCAAATATAAGGGAATTAAATTTTTGTCATAAATAAGACATCATAAATTATTTAAGTAGATCGATATCTAAATACATATAAGTATATTTTTGAGTTATTATACAGGAAACATGGTTGAAATGAAATAATTACCAATTGAAAATATTTAGATTAATTATATTGTTGAAAAACACAAATGTCATTGGAAAATTTGTCTCGGTCATGAATGATCTCTTTATCTCTATGTAGAATTTAGTTGTTACTATACATGAAACATTATTTGTGTGTCAAATATTATCAATAAGTATATATAGTAAAATTCTATAAAAAAATTAGAGGAAATTCATTATCTCATGAATGAGCTTGGTTTAGGTATAGATATATGTAGAATTGCATGTTGTTATGCATGAAACATACTCATTTTTCCACACAAAAAACAAACAAATAAACAAACAAAAGAATCTTTCTAGAAAAAAAATAATACTTTGGATTGACTCGACATAGATCTACATCTACTTATTTTAATATTGTACTTGGTGTTTAGAATGACTTAGGGATATCATATTTAGTGATTTGGTATTTATGATAGAGCAAAGTTGGATAATTTTCTGTGGGCAAGCTATGGATTCTTTTAAAGATAAGTTTTAGAAGGAATCCATTAATAATAACATGCAAACAATGTAATGAAATAGAACTTCGAGAAGAATTTAACTCATGATTGCATTATTGTTGGAAGCAAATAGATTTTCAAAAGAAACTAACGACAAACATATATGTAATAGTTAAAAGAAAAAACTGGATTAGTTGTCAAGGCAGACACAAAAAGGATGGAATGTATTATATTTGATATATATATAGGGCCCATCTTTAATGCCTGTGCAGGTAACTACCCGCCCCCCATTTCGGTTACTTTTTTTCAAGTTCGTTACTTTTGACATGTAGAGGGTTACTTTACCTTGCAAACTTTTGAGATTCATGCATAGATAGTTACGTTTGTAACAATAGATTTCAAAACACAGTTACATATATATTTGTTGTATATTTTGTACGAGATTACTTTTTTAGTCGTATAGTTACTTTTTGATCAGCATAGTTACTTTTGTTTAGAGCATAATTACTTTTCTGGTCAGAACAGTTACTTTTTTGGCTGCCGGGTAGCGAAATCTAGATTACCCACGCAGGTATTAAAAAAATGGCCATATATATATATATATATATATATATATATATATATATACATATATATACATATATATACATATATATATATATTCATGTGTTTCTCTTATGTCCGAAATTCGAAATTCAAGTGTGTATAGTATTGAGTTCCATATATGATCCACTAGATGAGTGCGAGGAAAATATTTTTACACATTGTCTTTATGATGATATCAAACTGGATCATGTAGAGGGATTTGTAGCATGTGGAAATGAATGCAATGTGTTTAGTTTTATTAAACTATTATATGTTAAGAAGCCAACTATGACATCTTAAATTTTAGAAAAGGGAGTCAATTTAAAATATGGTTAAAGTATGTACTCAAATGAAAATTTATAAAATGTAAAGGTATGTTATGCAATTTTCCATATAGAAGCAAGCATATTATTAAAGTACTAAATAATGATATATATGAGACTTGTCATGATATAATGAGGCAATGCCTCTATTTTTAGAACATTTAGGTATTTTTGTCATTATATACAATGGAAGGTAATTCAATACCTTACGAATATTTAAGGATAGTTTTAGTTATATCTCATGATGTAGAGGTTGTATTTACTTCAAACTATGAAGTGTCATGTATAATAGAAATATTTTCTAAATTGCTAAATTTGACAAAGAGATTATATTAACATGATTTATTATCGTTCATCGAAGATTAAAGAACTTAGTTTGTTTAAAGGTTTTAAATGTTCAAATTAAGAATCTAAAGAAATAACAACTTTCTAGAAATAATAACAAGCTTATGGTTAAGTTCTAGTTGATATTGGATAACCACAGTTATCATAATTGATCTCAAGAAGAAAATGAATTATTTAATCATAGTTTGACTGAACTATGTGATTAAAACAGTCAAAATAATTATTTTCTCCTAAGTCAATCTCGATAATACTTAACCCTTTGTCTTGTTATTTTGATGGTGAGGGAAATTATCAAAAAGTACAAACAGTTACTAGAACTCTTCATGTTACATCAAGGACTACTAAATAAATGCCTTCATAGAGGCGTGAGCTACAAATTGAGCCACCAATCCATTTTGGATGGAAAACCCTAAAGATCAAAATTGTATCCGTCCAAATTTGAACTTGTGTGGATCAATCCAAGGAGCTAGTCACGCTTCACTACTCCAGAAGCCACTTGTTAAAACCTATCCTTGTATACTATGTATGCGGACCCGCCTCAGCTGATGGATGGAGATCTAAGGGACAAGCCCTCATCTCCTTCCACGTGGAAGAGATACTCTAGAGGGAATATAAGTCTCAATAGTATGGATTTTAACCCTTTTTACTTTCTCAAAATCTAGCCAACCTCATCAGAAATTGAGAGTCACATTGGTATCAAAGATGAATCTGCTCTATATAGACCCAAGTTATGAACCCTAGTTTGCTCTTTGATGAATGTCGAAACCTGCTCTTTGCCCTTACTGGCGCAAGCCCGTAGGTTGGGTCCTAGGCTAGTTTGGAGATATAGAGAGGCACAAGAAGCTTATCTTGACCTCAGATATACAACCTAAGACACCAATTTTGGCCAAGTGACCATGAGGTGTCCTGACACAAACCTCCTTCAGTGGTGACGGTGAGCTCGTCCCAACAGCTTCGACCATCTTGATTGAATTAAATCTTAATAATCTTCATGTGATCTTCTATTTTTTTTGAAGTATTGTTTGATCGCCTTTTGAACCTGGTTATGTTCTCTTCGAGCTCTCCTCCTTTTTGTCGACGGTGTTGACCTACTAGCCTTTCCAGTTTCTATTTATTAGAAGTTTTTCTTCCTTGAAGATCAAAATGTCATCATGGAGCTTTCCCCTATTTCCATCCTCACGGTCCATCTCCATATTATCACAACTCAATGTCAAGATAGATGTTTTGTTTTAGTCCCTATCTGAGTATGAAAAGGTATCTTTTTATGTGTTTCTCATCAAGCTTTGTTCCAGCACATTCGTTTGGTCCTCATGAAGGTGGTTAGATGCATACTTTGTGGTTGGTTCTTTGAGCAATTTGTTTTCTCTCCCTAGTCCTTTCAAGCATGGTGGTAACCTAAACCTAGAGCACTAATGCATTCATGGGCACTGTAGAAGATCAGGAGGGTTGGAGTGACATGGAGATCCTCTAGGCACGTTGGGTTTGTGAGATTCATCTCTAGTCCATAGATGGAATAGAGCTTCATGCTCCAGGAGAACCTTGATAGGTCATGCCTGAAAGAAGAAATTGGACACCAAAAAGAGGTCTCGATACAAATATGATTGATTTCATGTGTCACAACTATGTTTGGAAAACTTAATTCGTGTAGTATTTTTTGGTTTGATGAATAATGTTTTGAGGAAGACAAATTTATGAGATGACCCTTTATCATGTACATGATCAGGAATTAAGTAAAGGGACTTGTCAATAATTTGGTTTTGTTTTATATGATTCTAGTGTGGGATAATGTGATTTATCTAAATTTTGATTGGTTGAGACATGGAAATTCATATCTTTTTGTTCGTATAATGGTTTTTTATCATTTTTTAGAGATCTAGCCTATGGTTTAAGACGTCAATCCTATTTTATTCATGGGTTCTTGAAGTTTAAGAAATTACCTAATAAGGGTTTATAATATGTTCATTAGGGTTTTGGATGATAATGACATGAAATTAAAGGGTTAATTTCAGGAGATTCTAGGAAAAAAAATTCTTACTAAAATTAGGTAAGTGGTCCATACCTTGGGTTTCAATACATTTCATCAGCAGTTGTTCTCACATTATCATGTTTAAAGTTTACATTGTACATGCTATCATGTGAACACTTCAATTATTTAAGATGTATCCATTAGATGCATGTCTTGTTAAGAGTTAACTCATACATGTTTAGATGTTAAGATCATATCAGTTAAGAATTATACATATTCATGTGTAAGATCAGTTTAGCAATTATGCATGAAAAGCTAATTACGATAAGATAGGATAAGATAAGATCGTATCAGAATAAGAATAAGAATTAATAAGTATGCCATATCGCATGACCATGTTATGGACTGTTGGTGCCTCATGAGCTCCCTTCAGTTTATGGGTTCAAGCCTAAGCCCCACATCTTGAGTGTGTCCAATGATGTTAATGTTTTTGGGTTCAAGCCCAAACCTTCACACCTTGAGTGTTCTCAGCAATGTAAATGTTTTTGGGTTCAAGCCCATGATCACTAATATCATACTAGATAAGGTCCATGGAGTAGGTGTCCTTATAAGAATGTTCAATCAATTTAAGAACACATCCTAATGTCATTGATAATGTTTATGCATGCTCATATCAGTTTCAAGATTTATGTTAAATTGTGTTCATATTATTACGAAACTCACCACTTACAATAGTTAGTCAAATGCATGGCTATGTGTGGATGCGCATAGGTGGTTTCCGTCATGGAATAGACTTAGGAGGTTGATGCACATACTAGTTCAAGACCTAGTAAGGTTCCATCCATATAATCCAAGGAGGTTTAACTAGTTTACCAGTCATATCATGTGTCATGTTCCCTTCATGTAAGTTTTGTGCAAAGAATGTGTATCTGAAATAATGTAACTATATCATGTATACTGTTGTTTTTATCATTGCAATGAATTCTATATGCTAATTGTCACATTTATTGAGTGTGATAATGATGGTCCATGATTCAATATAATTTATGGATTGTACTTGAGGGATGCTACAAGAGTGGTACCAGAGCAATAATATAGATAGCCGCCAGAAAATACTCTCACGTTTTTATTAGACTTAAAATCTTATATGAGTTGTAAGAGTAAGGAAAGTAAAACCAAGTACTATTGTTAAGATTCTTAGTAATATAGAGGTATTTTAACATGATTCCCAGCATGTGGTGCGTCGTGATGATCACATGCCCCTTCTATAAGATTATGCCCAGAATCCCGAACCCTAAAATACACATATAAATAGTCCTCTACACCCAACATTTTTCATCCCCCATTAATCTCTCTTGAAAAAGAGAAACAACTACCTCCCTCTATATTTTTCATATTTATTGTGATCAGAGGATCCTTCCTCTAATGCCTCATGATTTGTTAGACCTATAGAATGGAAAATAGCTCTAATTGTTGCAGATAACCATTGCATCTATATTTCTATATCTGATCTAAAACTGATGTGTCTGACCTAGCATTTTGATGTATCAGATCAATCATCTACCATGATTGCCATGTTGCTATAATAATTGTCATTCTTTACTACATGTAGAAGTCCAAATCTAGTTTCTCTAAGCATTCATTTTCTAGTCATCCTCTAAAATCATACACATCATTCCTAATTACCAATGAAGGATCTCTCTCGTGGGAGGCCCTAAGGTCATTAAGACCACAACACACCTAAAAACTAGGGATTTTTGGGTGATGATGGGAATGACATGGTTATCTCTAACCCTAAAATCCTATCCACCAAGAAAATTCATTTTTCTATTATGCTTTCTTTAGTTTAACTATCCTGAATTTCTCAATTTTTCAAAATAAGATAGTGTCTTGATACTAGTTTATCAGACGAGATGTGGGTTGATAATCCTACCCCACTTGTAACTAGTTTGTAGGATCTGACCTATTGTTTTTCTCTTTAATTTCTTACTTTTTTATCCAGCATGGATAATTGATCAGATTGACACCTTGCCTTCAATAATCTATCCTTTTTCCTCTTCTTCACACAAAATGCAGTGGCAACTATGAACACTTTTTATGCAACGTTTCACTACCAAAAATGATAGAGTTTTATTCCTCAGATATCTCCTTTTCTCCTTTTTGGGCACGGTAACAATTAGACTATGAGGTAAAATGTAGGTCTTAGGAATAGTATGTCCTACATTTATATAATTGCATTGATAAAGGCATAGCTTATCTTGGTGGGGACCACAACCCATGTTATATATGAAGGGGGCAAGCAGATAGATTCATTAGTTTTAGTGTGGTTAGGTTAAAACCAAGTTAACCAAGGAAAATAAATAAGTAATACAAATGAGTATTATATGAATTATGTTTTTTGTCATGTTTCCATGATGGTTACTTGTAAGTAATATTCCATTACCTAATTTATCAAAGGCCATATATTGTACGAATTTGAATTCATCTTTAGAATTAAATCGATGTCCTTCCCAAAAAAAGATATGTTCATATATTCATAATATGATATGTTATTAGTCTATTTGAATAGGGATCTTGATAGATATTCTAATTTTTTATAATACTCTTAATATATTATTGGAACATGTTATCCATCTTGAGAGAGAGTTTTCTAATCACTTGGACTCTACATGGTCTCATGTTGTTTAGTTCATGTTCTTAGTTCTAACAACATCAAGAAAAATCTTGAGCTAATAGGAGTAATAAAGTTTTAAATAGAATAGTTAGATTACCTATGTACTCTCAAATTCAATAAGAAATTGGGTGGGTTTTTAAAGTCATGTATTGTATATTTTTCCTACATGTATAGAAAGTGGTGTACTTGATGACAATGTGAATTATAACGTAGTAATTATTTATGTGTGACTTTATGTGTTTGATCAGGATGTGAATAATATTATTGTCCTCATTTCATCAAATTTATGAGTTCTAGTTACACAACTAAAATATATTCACTTACCCATTAATGAATGTGTAACTATCTGGATTTCACTATTACATATTGTATACAATGCATATGTAGGTGGGTCTGGCCATTAGGACTATAACAAATGTCCGAGTTCAACTCATTGGATAAAAACATTTCTTAAAATTTTAATAGTAATTCTAATACAAATGATAATTGTAATTTTGGCATGAGATCTTAGATTTCGTGTCTTGAAAGTAAAAAAGAAATTTTGCTTGTCATCTATGTCCAATTTTCCCTTGAGTTTTGTTTTATGTTATATTAAGTTTTGTTAGTCTAAGTATTTATCCTGATGATTGATCATTTGCATTTGATCATAAGGTTTCTCTCACATTCTCCATATGCTCAAATGAGATTCTAGTGAATGATGATTATTTAGAGGTGCATGTACATTGTTGATACAAGATGAAATTAATTTTATTACTCCTTGAACACGGTACCATTTTATTCACAATAGAAGGTGTATTTTCCTTATATAGGTGTTAACATCACAAGAGCACGCGTAATATACTTGAACTATAACTCATGTTTTCTTGTTAATGATAAGAAATTAGAATATTAGATTTTATATTTGGGTTGAAATGTGAAATGTATGTTATAGTGCTTTGTTGTATATTTTATTGGTGTATGTTTTTGCCTTGTTGAATATACCGATGTGAGAGGCCAAGAGTCTTTTATGGGGTTTAAATGATGGTCCCTAAGGGAGAAGAAAAATGAAATTGGGATTTTGTGAGAGAAAAATGCAACATTGTGGATATCATGGGTCGAGTCGATCACCTCAAGAAAGAATCATCATTTTGATGTATATTGAATACTTTTAAATATAATTGTCATGATTTATACTGAATAATGTAACTAAAATTTCTAGTGAGTGGGGATCCTTAAACATTGTCAGCTCCTCCTTAGGTCCATAGTGGAGGAATGAATGAATTTTCTTGCAGCATCCTAATTTGGGGTATGAGAGGGAACTCTGACCATATCCACACCTGCATTAGATACATTGTAAGCTAGTATATCACATGAGAATCAGAACGTACCCTATCTTTTGAACTGCACTATGCTTAAGAAATCCATGTTAAGTAACTATATCACATATTGTTGTACTTAAGGATTTTTTGTCCTTATAAAGTTGTGTGGACTATTTTTGTACTTAATGAGTTGTATGAGTAACCTTCCCAAGTACTTGGGAAATGGGTTTGGAAGGGTCGGTTCTTGGATCATGCTTAAGCATTTCCCAAGAGTCTGATCCTTCTAAAGAATCACAACTCTAAAAGTTATTACTAAAAACTCACTATCTAATGCAAAATGAAATTTTCTATCCACAAAAATTTATTGTGATATAAAAATGCCCATATAAGTACATTTCAGTTTAATCATCTATTCATTGTATAAATATGAAGTCATGTTATATCATCATAAAATCATGGCATAGGAAATTAAAATATATGATGATAAATTTAACGCAAGTCCATACCAGCATTAGTTTCATACAATATATACAAAACACAAAAACTCTCAAGATATCCCTTTCGTGTTTTCCCTAGAACTACAAGGACGCATAAAATGTGTAATAACTCTCATTCACATATTATGTAGGATTCACTCTACTTTAATTGCATGTCGTTCTCATATTACTCTATTTTATTGGATTCTCACTTTTGAGGTACTACAAATAACAATTCATACTATATGACACTTATAGTTTTCTGTCCAAGAAGTATATCACCCAAGAGAATTAACATTTATTAAAGGATATATATAGCATTTTGAGAAATAAATGGCTCATTCTTAATACTTCTACTTTTTGTATGTTATTGTATGCAAGGTATAATTGATCAACAAATATCTAGTTTTGATAATTAGTAAACCACTTAAACATTTCAATTAGTCCATTATGGTACATTAGCATATACAATTGGCATGAAATAACTTACATATAATTCATTCAAGTCTTGCATAGAAGGGGAATGATATGAATAATATATTGACTGTGTGTTGACAATATGATGAATACAAGACAACCCCTCTCTTTTATATAGGATAAGGTTGAAATGACTCTAGATACCTCCAAACCTGACTATATTTTATATGGGCCTACAGATTGCAACCCATGTATGATATGACTTGTACCTATAACACTCCCTCCACAAACGGGAACATGGGAGAATCACATGACCAGTGTGGATGACATACAGAAACAAGATATCAAAAACAAAGTTATGACTAAAACATGATAGCCCCTGACTTAACACGATGAGTTCTCTCCCACGGACTTTTGCATATTTGACTTTCAAGCTTCACATGAGGTTGATAAACACTAGATATTTAAGAGAGATATACAAACACCAAATCTTTGAGACATATAGAGCTTTAACTATGTTGGAGCTTGTATATTGGAGTATTTTGAAGGAACATGTGAAGATCATCTAAGTCACCAACTCACTTTCTATTGTCATTGGAGTAGTTTCTAGAGGAAGACTACCATGTGGTAGCCTTGATAGGATCTGAGCCAGGGAAGAATAGGTTGTAGTAGATGAGAAACTTGCTTGATAGGGCATGGATGATGGTTAACATGCTTTACAGGGCACAGAATAACAAGGAGGAAACATTATTGACATAGATGGTTGGACGATCTTCTAAACAATACATGTATGTTGTACCGACACACAATTAAATGTACATATAGTCCAAGATTCTCCAATATTAAAAGACTGAAGTGTTTCCAAAGTAGAAGTACCAAAACATCGACGATAAAGAAACATATTCGACTGATGTGGAGCATCGACGACATCCAATTGATCCGAGTAATCATCTTCTTCAGCTGAGATGATGCAAAAAGATGAATTATGTGTGATAGATCAATGCCTAGAAACTCCAAATAGGAATGATGAGGATAGACATTGGTTTTGAACTAGATAGTGAGATATGGACAAACATGTTCAGTACACAAAAATCCATATGCAGACACACCTCTTCTTCCTCTTTCCTCTTTTGAGATTTGAACCTCATCTATTCTCCTCATCCTCATCTCCTCATCTCCTCTATCTCTCCCCCACATACCAACCAAAAAGAGACCACAAAAGTGTTTGGGGTGTACAAAGACAAAGAGAAACTCCCCTATGATAAGACTTCAATAATAGTAGGGGACATATGGTGGAGAGGGAAGCTAAACAAGGATTTTATTGATATGGTTGGAGAAGTTGTGTTCTTTAGATGCTTCATAGGGTTAGATAAATTGACCTCATGCATAAGAAATCTTGACTTTGTGTTTGATAGGGATGAATCCTTGCAGATGAGAGAGTTTGGTCATGTGCCTGAGAGAGAACTACATCATAAATGAGAGGACAGAACTGAATGATGGCACTTAAAAGAGGTTAAATTTGTGAGGAAGCTCAATAAAAGAACCAACAACGAATTTTGATATTGTGTGTGGTTTGTTTACAAGACCCAGAGAAGAAATAAATTGGTCTTTGGGAAACTCAAAAATGAAATTTGTCCAACCCTTAGGCTGAGAAATTTGGGGTGTTGGGTAGAGCCCTTGTTGTCACAGAACCATTTATTGTCTAAATCCTCACTCCTAATGGCTATATAGCCAAATGTAAGAGGAACCAAGCGTCCATCCCTAGACTGGAATATATCACATAACATATGCATGAACAGAACAACAATCAACAACACAGAAGAACCCATGTATAAAACAACATTTTATATCAGAAAAATCTAGACTAGTACCTATCATTAAGATATTAATATCACATATCAAACCATATGAATTCCAATTGCATGTCATTACATTCTAATAGAGTAAGAGCAGCAGAGTAATATAATAGATCGCAAGAAACAATCATTGTAATATTATCATTGAGTACCTGATGTCTAAATCACAAAACAAATACTCATCAACACAACTATGTTGAATAAGCTATAAAAGACATAAGATTGCAGGTTAAAGGGAATATATATTGCTTGGAAAAAACTTAGTTTAATAACAAGAAAGAAAGAAATGACATTAAAGACTTTCCTATTAACATGCAAGCATGTTTTAAGTTCATTTCTATTATACCAACAATATCATGTCCATTGATCGACTTTCTAGAGGAAGGATTATGTGAGGGTCATTAAAGCTAATGTTAATGATGACACTTGTTTCTACATGAGGTACTACATGACCAAATCCAAGAGTTAACCTTTTTATTGACATGTTCTATCCTTACTTGATAACTCAAATGGGGCACCCATCCTTGTGTCCTTGCCCAATATAGGCAAGTGCACAAAGTTTCTATAATAGACACCTATGATTATATTTTGAAGTTTGTTCAATGTATAACAAGCAAAATGGTAGTAGTGATCATAGAGAAAAATTAACTCAAACAAGTATATAAATTCAATCATTTTAAGCATACATATATACAAAAAAAGTTCAATACCTCTAATTTAGACAATGGGAGGATAAAATGCATTATGATTGGAGTACAAGATTAACCATTTAATTTGGATGACCATATATAAAGCTTGACTAGACCTATGCAATTAAGTCAACAAACTGATCCTGAGATTATAAATAAGTGTAATTTTATTAATATCAGAAAGATTATGTCTCACTAATAATTATCGTTGTGGTTGTATGTGTCACCTAAGTATATGTATTCTTTCCTTCAATATTGGTTTCCATGCTTGAACTCGGTCATACATGGCTATTATCAAGTAAATAATACATCATGGATTCATTAGATATTAGGGTGACACGTCGTAGTTAAGATTAAGGATCATAATATTAGGGTTTTGTGATCTTAGATGGAGCAAAATAATATTTGAGAAATATAGTCAACATAAGCATTAAGATTGTCATTTTAAGTCATTTAGAGTCATTTCTGTGGAGAATTGTCATCATTAGATTACAAGTGAAACTCAATAAGATTTGATGCAATATATATCATCAAAATACTGATTTGAAGTCATAACGTAGCATGCATCATCTTTAGAGTAATATTTGAAAAAGATTAGATCTTACATTGGCAATATGCATAAAAGACCCTATTTCATGTCGAGATTAGGCCAAATAGTCATAACAGTTCAAAGAATGAATAGTAGAGATGTATTCAAAGCATAAAAAGTTATTGTCTTTGACTTAGATACTAGATTTAAGTAGCATTTGATCAATATTAGTATAGGGTTTAGATCTATTATCAAAAGTACACATAAATTCACATTTCAAGTTATATAAGTCATACGATGAAATTTTGGAAACATAGGGAGATCAAGTTTGATTCTTGGTTCAAAACATGACAAGGGTTACTAATTTAGAGCATGCATAGAGATTTGAGGCACACCTGAACAAGATTTAGCATTAGAGAAGTGACCTTTTGCATGAAGATCAATGTTAGGTTATTTAAGTAACATTCAATCATTTTAGGGTACAAAGATGGAAACTTTTAGAATTTTGATGCATTAAGTTGTTATAGCTATTGATATAAGTCTAACATAAAGTTTTAGGACATAAAAGATCAAGATCGTCCATCAAGTAGCATAAAACATCTGAAAAAGACTTACAAAGCAAGCATTTTATGATATCAAAGGAAGTACGAGAAGATATAACTTATGAAATCATCTTTATAAGAAGTTTAAGTTTTTCCAATCAAAAATGACATATTACATGTCACAATTTTGGATAATGGGTGTATTTTTTGTGATTTTTTGAAGATCATAAACAAAACTTGAAAAGGATGAAGATTTACCACATCTCAGGCCAATCTTGGCCCTTGGCTAAGCATCCAGTAGTTGTCTGTGTGAGTCAAAAGCGGAGCGGGCGTCCTCTCACTTGGTGTCACACCATTGGGCCCGCGTCATGACCTAACTCCAGTTAGCACATTGAGTGAAGGAGGGGAGAGGTGCAAAAAATAGATATGGGTCGTCCACGACCCCAACACCCTAGATCGTTTGGTTGTTTAATGTTGTCTCCAACATCGGAAATCCACACAAAAACCCACACATGCATGCACGGATGGTGGCATGTGGTCTCTGCAGAAGATTGTCCCCCAATCTTAGAGCTATGAGGGGGCATAGAAGAGTTCCACCCCTACATGCCTTGGCCTTGAGAGATCTCCTGAGGGCTTTGCGCTAGTTGAGGTGGGTTGTAGCAGTAGCCTCGACCACCACTTCATCATCGGATGCCATGAATATGGTAGGAAGAAGACAAAGATGGGAAGGTAGACAGTATCTAGGGTGTATGAAAAGCAAAAAAAGGATATGGGAAATGAAGGGGAAGAGGAAAAAAAATGAATGGTGGTATCAATTGAGGGTGGGGGCCTGGATTGGCTAGGGTAGAAGTTGTTGTACCTTGCTTGGCATAAGGTAGAACATAAGTCCCTCAAAGTTAGGTCAGTATAGAGTTGAGGTCCATGGCTTAGTATCCATGGCCTCTCATTATTAGAGAAGGAGAACCACAGTTGTTGACGTGTATAAGTCAAAAACAAGGAAAATTCAAAATGTGTTTCTTCGTAACTGTTGCAAAATTCATCATAACTCCAATTTGTATAAATTTGTTCCCCTATTTCACAAATTCTCTCTAATTATAATAAAAAAGTTTGGATCTAAGATGATTATGTTGATGGTATTCAATAATTAAAATTCATGTTCTAAAGTCTAATTATGCACCCAGCTATAGTCAAATAAGCTCAATGTGATAGTTAATCAAATATAATTCATTTATTGAGTATAATGTGATTGGAAGTCATCTCATTAATGGTGAGGGAGGTTATTGAATATAATTGAGCATCTTAAGAGTCCATATATACATAATTGGAAGAGTGGGAAAATTGAGGTTGCTACATCCTCCCCACCTTAAAATAATTTTGTTCCCAAAATTAACACAATCCTTCAATTGATATTGGGAATTCATATTCCATATCATAATCCCCTTAGTATTCCAGTTAGATATCATAATTATTACCTTATTCCAAAATCTGACAATCGAGCATCAAGATCAAGAATAGCCACATAGATCATCAAATTGGAGCGATTATCACATATACTAAAATTTTGAGGGATTATCATATAGATTAGAAATTTTGAGAGATCACATCTTAGGTCAATTAGATAGATCTCTATAAATCAAGAGTAAATCATGACTTTCATTCCCAACATTTAGGGTTGCAACTTCTTCATCAGCCTAGATGGGGTTATACATGCATGATTGAGATTTCTTATTTCAACAATTCGAGACAAACACATATTTCAATATGGTAGTTTCATGTCAAAGTCAATGGAAGATCCCATCCCAATACACATGAGAAATTATCCCTGAGTAATTAATTGAGAGGCCAACATAATCATGATTCTAAGTTTTTCAAGATTTTGGAATATAAAAGTCATAAATCATATATTTAGGTGATTTCAATATTCAAATAGGGTGATCATAGGAGTTCAATCATTATAAAGTTCAATATACTTGAGTCGAGATATCATAGATCAATATCCTCAGTGAAGATTTAGATTATTATAATATTAAGGAACCTAGTGAAGTTGGATTATTATATGTCCAAAATAAAAATTCATATCTAGGGTATCATAATCCTACTTTGTCCATAGGAATGATCATTCATCCATATTCAACAATCAAGCAACAATCAAGGAACATATTAAGATATCAATATCAGTTTCATTATCATAGTATTTGAGGTTGATGAATGATCTAGACCTAGGTAAATGTAGGAACTTAACCACAAGCTATAGGCAACATTATCATATCTCAAGATCATCATCAAATTGAGATTGAAATGCGAGGGTCAATGTCATCATAGCTCTGACCTATCAGAGACTTAGGTCAAGAAATCAAAATAAAGAAAGGGGATCACCTTAGACATCTCAGCTTAACCATTATGGACTTATGTTTTCCCTGTGTTCGTATGAGTTAGTGGGTTAGGAAACACTCATAGAGGATATGTGATTAGCTTCGATACCATTTATCATAGAACCATTCATTGTTAAAATCCTCGTATCGCATAACTATTTTTACCCCAATCTCACTCCCACTTCCTAGATAGTGGTAGAGGGAACGAAGGTTGGCCCTTGTTTGGTACAATTAGTATCACACAATCATATACATAAAATAAAATAAGATCTCTAACTGTTTTAAAATGAACCATAAAAGTGTGTACATGACCCATAGGCAACAACATAGGAACTTAAAAAGAGAGAAAGACTAGCTACAACAAAAATTGATATAACATGATTACTCATGTTTGCAAATTTATTGGTGTAGCTTCAAATCTTCTAGAAAAGTGTAGAGGATAGAGGACATGAGTAGAGTCTTCATTATATTCCTAAATCTAAAATTATGACCCAATGTCAATGCAAAAACATTGTATATAGTTATGAAAAACATTAAAAAAAAAATTATATGCATGTTTGAAAGGAGATAACCACTTGCCTTATTTGTAAGAAATAAATGTTAACCAACAAATAACATTCAAGTAATCAACAAGTACAAGTTTTTAGAAACAAAATTAACACAATATACTCTGTAACAAGAGTCAATCACCTCACATGATGAGAGTGGGTGAAAAGATTAATAAGGAACCACTTAATCTTGAGAGAACGGCCAAGGGCCACTTAACCCTAATGAAACGGCAAAAGGTAGACACTTGACCCCTAGATATAAAAGGGAAAATTCTCAAGATGAAACAGTAGTAAGTAAACAAAGGGAGTATACAAAAAGTCCAAATAACAAAATAAAAAAAGATCAATATACATATACAAATTCGAAACTCTAGTCACACGGAATGAGGTAGCTCAACTGTGTATGTTGACAAGTGCTTTTATCCATAGGTACATAATGATACACTATATCACAGCATCCAATTTCTAGAATTTCGAGTACATGTACCTTTCAAAATAAGATCTTAATTCACAAGTTCCAAGAGAGGTCAAGGATTATGGTCAAGTTCTCCAAGAGGGAGGATGACCAGTGAAGAAGATGAAGAAGAGGTGTGCTACTATAGCTGCGTCTTGGATATTTAGTGGCCATGATTTGAGGGAAAACATGGGAGGAAGATGTTGTCTCACTAAAGAAGCATGCCGACAGCACAATCTTGGGGCAAAAATGCAATAGATGGGTCGATGAAGCAATCCAAATTGTTGGTTGTGTTCATGGACAAAATCAATAGGGTGTGTGTATATATATATATAAGTGGGGGAGAGAAATGATGGTCAAACTTTGTTTGTATTTTAAATCATCTTGTATCAAAACAAACTCATAATTACTTGGTTTGATAATTCAAACTACTTTTTGGTCAAGGCTATGTTCCACAATGTAATTAATCCTATAAATGAAAATGTTTTTAATATAACAAAATATCTCCATCGTAGCAAAAGTCTTATATCTCCTAATATAATTCCTTGGTGTAAATAATGCATAAATATTCCATACCGTCTTTGCACATGTTGTCTACCACCAACTTACTACTAAATCAAATTGATGCCTCTAAAACAACAATATGCACCTCAATTCTTTCATTTTCACAATATGATAACCTTAAAAAATCATAGCTTCCGATCATATGGATGTTGACCAGGTCTTCCTTATCATGTAAAACATCTATTTCTCTTTTTGGGGTTGACAATAAAAGAGACTAAAATAGAAAGATTTGAAGGTCCAAATAATTCAGTTAACAAGATATATGTTAAAAAGTCAAAATTTTCATTATGATTCACCAAAACATCTTTCTATAGTCATAACTAATTTCTAAAATAAATCTTTGTATGACAAATTCACACTTATCATCATCATCATCATCATCATCTAAGACTTAGTCCCAACTATTTTGGGGTCGGCTACATGGATCCTTCATTTCCATTCAGCTCTATTATTGGCCATATTCTGGTTGAGATGTAGAGATTCAAAATCTCTCTTTATAAGCCAAATCCACACTTATCCTTAGACAAAATAACACAATACTTCAATAAGACTTTATTTTCTCATGAACACTTAAAATCATATTTTAAATCACACCATCCATTAAACATGATTTCAAACACTATATATAAATCATATCTCCAAAATAGGTAATTCATAATTTTTTCCAATATCTATCAAAACTACAAATTGTAATCAAAAGGCTCCGTTTAAAAGTCCACCTTATTCGGACAAAGAAATCTCGAAATATTAAAGTTTTACTATTTCATCAAAATAATGTAAATGACTTGAACCATTAAATTGTGTTTGAATATAGTTTTGTATATTTTTTTGAACCATCAAACAAGCTTTGATTGGTCTAAAATTTTACATCACACTTAAATACCCCTGTAACAACTCTTCCAAAAATTTCAATAATAAATGAATTTGTTTAGCCATCTAACTAAAATATCTCCAAAAACTAACATTTTGGCCCACATGAATTTTATAATTATTCAAATGATCTCCAAAAATTCTCAAATATTTACTATAGCTCCAATTCATGATTACAAACTTCACAACCAACTTCAAGGTCAGTTGGACGCACCAAATTTCAAAGTCATACATTAGATTATGAAACCTTGAGAATCAAGTTTGTCACACCTTGCTCCTAATGGATAGATAGTCAAAGGCAAAATTACACAAGCATATGTCCCTAGTATGGAACACATCACATTACATATGCATGAATCAACAATATATAAGAACCAATGTATAAAAAAATGGAATATCAAAAGAATCTAAACTACTACATGTAGTTAAGATCTTATTCTCGTATATCACACCATATGAATTCGATTATATGTCATTATATTTCAATAGAGTAAGAGTATTAGATTATTAGAATAGAGTGGAAGCAACGATCATTGTAATATTTTCATTGTGTACCTGATACCTAAAATCATAAAATAGATACACATCAACACAATTGTGTTGAGTACGCTATAAAATGCATACAATTGCATGTTTGAAGAGAACATATATTGCTTTGAAAAACTAAGTATAATAACAAAAATGAAATGGAATTAAATACTTCCTTATTAACATGTAAATGTGCTTTAAGTTCATTTCCATTATTCCAACAATGTCACGGACATTGACCAACTTCTCAAAGGAAGGGGTTTGTGAGGGTCATTAAAGCCAATGTTGATAATGACACCTATTTCTACATGAGGGACTATATAACAGAAGCCAAGAGTTAACCCCTTTTTATCAACATTGTACCCCCTTACTTGACAAGTCAAGTAGGACAACCAGTCTTGTGTCCTTACCTAGGAAATACATGCAATTACACAAGGTTTGTATAACGACATCTATGATTATGTTTTCAAGTTTGTTCAACACATAATAAGTAAGCAAAAGTACTAATCATAGGGAACAAGTAGCTCAAACAAGTACATCAAGTCAAGCATTTTAAGCATACATACATACCAACAAGATCAATACCACTAGTTTGGCCAAAAGGAGGATAAAGGGTACCTTGATTAGAGCACAAGATTAACTATTTGATTTAAATCAAGCTTGACTAGATTATTTCCAATTGAGAAAACAAAGTGATCTTGAGATCATAAATAAATGTAATTTGTATAATATCATCAAGATTAGGTCTTAATAATCATTATCATTATGGATGATGTGTTACCTAAGTCTAGGTATTATTTTCATCAATATTAATTTTTACGCTTCAACTAGGTCATGCATGGTTATTATCAAGTCAATCATACATCATGGATTCATTTAAATATTAGGGTGACACATCACAACTAAGATTGGGGATCATAACATTAGTTTTTCAATATCTTATATGGAATAAAAGTAAGATCTGAGTAAGACAATCAACATAAGCATTGAGATTGTCATTTCAAGTCATTTAGAGTCATTTCCATGCAAAATGGTCATCAGGAGATTATAAATGATATATACTAAGGTTTGGTGTCATAAATATCATCAATCTACTAATTTTAAGTCATAGTGTAGCATGCATCATCATTAGAGAAATATTTGAATGAGATTATATCTTACATTAGCAACATGCATAAAAGACCCTATTTCATGTCAATATTATGTCATATAGTCATCATTGTGTGAAAAATGGTCCACATAGACTATGTGTGTTCAAACTATAAAAATCGACTTATTTTGAGGTCACATACTAGATTTTAGTAGCATTAGATCAATATTAGCATAGGGTTTAGTTCCATCATCAAAATTATAAACAAAGTCACATCTCAAGTTACATAAGTCATAAGATCACATTTTGGTACCATAAGGAGATCAATTTTAATTCCTGATTTAAAACATGACAAGTGTTACATATTTAGAGCATGAATAGAGATTTGAGGTAAACATGAACAAGATTTAGGATTAAAGTAGTATATTTTGTGTGAAGGTTCATATTAGGTAACTTAAGCAACGCTATATCATTTTAGGGCACAATGATGGACAAAGTTTAAATCTTGATGCATCAACTTGTTCAAATTATTGATCATTTAAGCAACACTAGATCGTTTAACACAAACTTTTGCAGCATAAATCATCTTTAAAAGACTGCAAAAGCATGCATCTTAGGATATCATAGTAAGTGAGAGAGGATATAGGTTATGGAACCATTTTTAATATAAAGTTTGTATTTTTCTAATCAAAATGACATTTCACATTCCTATATTTGAATAAGGGGTGGGAGGCCCAGATTGACTAAAAGTTGGTGTACCTCGCCTGACACAAGGTAGATAATCCCTCACTATTGGATTGGCTCGGGGTGAGATTCGTGGCTCGGGATTTGTGGACTCTCATTTTTTTAGAGGGGGGACCACGGGTCTCTGATGTGTAAAGTAAAAAATAGGGCGAATTCAAAATGTGTTACTTTGTAAATATTGCAAAATTCTTATCACTCAAACTATAACATTGGTTTGTAAGAAATTTTCATTATTGTGTCAAAAACATTCTCTAGTGTGGATCCAAGATGATTATGTTGGGGCATGAAATGATCTAAATTCATGTTAAAAAGACTAATAATGCACTCAATCAATAAGCTCAATGTGACATTTAATCACATTGAAATCATTTATTGATCATAATGTGACTCATAGTAATCCAATTTTATGGTGAGTGAGGTTATTAAATATAATTGAGAATCTTATGAGTCTATAAGTACATAATTACAAGAGTGAGAAAAAAGATCAAGGTTGTTAATCTGTGGTGTGCCACATAAAACAATAGATCCCAAAATATGATTCTTTTCTTGACCAAACACGACATGCGAGATGGATGAAACGTTAGGTGAGGACTTGTTGGGTGCTTTGAAATTTGACACACCATGTGGAGTGAGAGATTTTACGTGTTAGGGAATGTCTGGAGAACTCATCTAGGATACACCAAGGGAAGATTGGAAATCCTAGCGACAACATGTCATGTTGATTGGATGGTATGTTGTGTTTGATCATCGATGTTTTCAATTGAATTGAAAACCCTAACTGTGACACACCATATTGGATGCTAACACGGCATGTTGATTGGAGTAGATTTCTAGTGAATTTCATGTTAGAAACTGACATGGCATGTTGATTAGAGTAGATTCTTGATCACACCATGTTGGATGGCCACATGCCTCTTTGATAGAGAATCCTATAATGAATTAAGTTATATGTCATGTAGGTGAGTTGCATATTGTACAACCTGCCTCCAAGGAAGTTTTGACTTGTAGATCCCGTGAAGACCAATATAAAAATGTTGGCGGACTTTCAATCTATCTCCATGGATGAAGTTTAGGTATAAAGGCAAGACTTTGGATATGACAGATCATAAGATCTTTAAATTTATGCATATAAGGTTATAGAACCATGGTGGAGATTATTTCAACCATGGAAGAGATCACCATGGAGATATCAATGTTGGATAGGACTTCCACTTGTCGATGACGATGAACCTTGATTAGTGTGGCTTGACTTGTTGTAATGGAGGAGAACAGTAGCATCTAGATTTTGTGCTTGGGGAAGAGAAAAAAGTTTGTGTTTGTAGGGGAAGAAGGAATGACAGATATGTTGGGGATGCAAGATGAAGATGAAGATGATGAGACAAGGAATACGGTCTAAAGTCAACAAAGGATATAAAGATGGCCCTTTAGAGAGAAAGGGTGACGGATATGATAATATCCCTTTAGAGAGAGAGGTTGATGGAGATGGTCACACGAAGAGGGTGATGGAGATGTCCCTAGCGACAGCCAACCATGACGGCGGCATCCACTAGTGGGTAGAGACTTGTTGCTTTCTCTCTAGGGTTAGGTTTGATGCAATGAATACATGTAGAAGGGGAATGATATTGATGATATATTGATTTTTGTTGACAATATGATAGATACAAGAGAACCCCTATCCTCTATATATAATAAGGTGGACATGACTCTAGAGACTTCTACACCTAACTAGACTATATATGAGCCTAGATATTGTAGCCCATATATTATATGACTTGTACTTCTAACATTTTCAATTACTTAAGATGAATAACCTAACATTATGTGCTCTGCCTAGCTTGAAGTGCACCAGCAAATCTACATACACATGACCCCTATTGGAACAATGTACAAGTCATAGGATAAACTAATATATCTAAGACATATTTTTTTGAAATCTTTCCCTATGCCCTTACTAGCCCATTGTATTAGGCTCTACATAAGGTAAGAACGGCACGCAACCTATTATATAGGACTCACAGTCCAAACACGCATGCATCTCCCAGCTAATCTGAATACTAAGTGAATAATGATGGTAACCATTAATCTCGACTATCTCAAACTCTAAATTGTTTCTAATATTGAACTATATGGTGGTCTAGATCAAATCGAAAAGTTTAGTTGTGATGTTAATGAAGTAACATGTAGTATCTATTGTGACAAGGTCCCACTATGACATATGATCCTCTTAGCTAAGTTTAGGAAAGGATACATATTGTGGGTTCTTTATCATTTCCATTGGATCAAATACAAGGTAAAGACATTTTACTTCCTATTTCAAAACCCCAACTAAATATAATGATGCGTAGAATTTCTAAATATAACCATGTTCAAGGTGTTTCTTTTACTAAGAATAGCATTGTTCATTTTCAATGCATAATGGTATCAAATATATTCTAACTGAGAATGTGATTGAGTACCCAGTAGCTTGTATTTCATATCTAAATTTGTAAACAATATCAAATTATTAACACACATCAAAATTATTTAGTAACTTCTACACAATGTTTGTCTACCTCATATCAAATCATACTCAATCATTACTTATAAAAACTCTCTATATATTCCCTTATCTAGGGAATGGTATGGAATACATCATCATCATCATCTAAGCCTCAGTCCTAACTATGTTGGGGTGGGCTACATGGATCATTCATTTCCATTCTGCTCTATCATGGGTCATATTTTGGTCGAGATGTAGATTGTACGCCCATGTTAATTTAAGCATTCCTCTTCTTCTATTAATTGTGCTTGACTAAATAGCATTACTTTGTATAGGCGCATTAGTCGATCTATATTGCACGCCCCACCATCTTAGTCGGCCCTCACGTAACGTGTCCTCAATGTTCACCACCCCCACTTTATTCCTGATATAGTCATTTCTCGAGCATCTTTTCTTGTCTTCCCACACATTCATCTCAGCATACGCATTTCAGCCACTTTCATCTTGTTAAGTCTTTGTTTCTTCATAGCCCAGCATTCACTCCCATAGAGCATGGCTGGTTGTATAACAGTTCTATAAAACTTGATTTTTTTTTATCTGAGAGGGATCTTATGATCACATAGTACTCCAGTTTCATTCCTCAATTTCAACCATAATGTAGGGATCTTGTGACAAACATCATTTTTGACATCCCCATCTATTTGAATAATAGAAAGCAAGTAATAAAATTTATCACATTTTGGTATGTCTACTCCATCCAACTTAGCTCCACCATTCACACTGCGATATTGGCTGAAATTGCAATGCATATACTCAGTTTTGATCATACTAATCATCACTCCATTTGATTCCAATGTCTTTCTCCAAAATTCAACATTATCATTCAATCTATCTTTAATTTCAGCAATTAATGCAATACCATCAGCAAATAGCATACACCAAGGAATAACATCCTGAACATTCTTCGTCAACTCATCCATAACAAGAATGAACACATATGGGATGAGTGTGGATCCTTGGTGTACCCCAAATGTGATAAGAAAATTTGAAGTCTCTCCTCCAGGAGTCTTCACACTTACAGTAGAGCTATCATACATGTCTTTAATCAAGTCAATGTATTGGATTGGTACACCCTTTTTCTCAAAACCATCACTTCCCTGGGTATTCGATCATAAGCCTTTTCTAAATCAATAAAAATTGTATGAAGGTCTCTTTTTCTTTCTCTATACTTCTCCATAAGCCTCCTTATTAGAAAGATAGCATTTGTTGTTGATCTTCCCAGCATGAAACCAAATTGGTTGTTTGATATTTGTGTTATAGATCTTAGCCTCTGCTCAATAATCTTCTCCCAAAGCTTCATTGTGTGACTCATCAAGTTGATACATATGTAGTTTGTGTAACTTTGAACATCACCTTTATTCTTGTAGATGGGAATTATAGTACTATTTCTCCACTGATCTAACATCTTCTTGGTCTTCATGATCTTGTTAAGGAAATTAGTTAGCCACATAACTCCTTCTTCCCCCATACTCTTCCATACATCAATGGGTATACCACCTGGTCTGCATGCCTTTTTCATTTTCATCTTTTTCAAAGCATTCTTGACCTCAAATAGTGAAACTCATTGTGTGTAAATGATATCTCTTGTATTCAGGTCACACGAGTTGTTAACATTATTTATAGTATCTTTATTGAAAAACTTATGGAAGTCGTCTCTCCATTGGTTCTTGATATCATCGTCCTTCACCAACACTCTACCATCTTCATTCTTAATGCATTTTACTTGACTTAAGTCTCTTTCTTTCCCTTCTCTTATACTCACCATTTTATATATATCTTTTTCCCCTTCTCTTGTGTCTAGTTTTTACAAATATCATCAAAGTATCTAGACCTTACCTCCTGAACAACCTTTTTTTCTTCTTTCTTTGCTTACTTGTATCTCTAGAACGTTGCATCATCTCGAGATCTGGACAAGCTCCTATAAATCTCCCTTTTCAGTTTAATAGTCTTCTATACTTCATCATTCAACCACCAAATTTCTTTCTGTAAAGGCCTACGACCTTTGGACTCCCCCAAAACCTCTTTGGAAATTTTTGTTATGCAGGACTTCATGTTATGCCACATAATATTAACATCATACTCTAAGTTCCAAGTTCCCTCCTTAATGATTTTATCATGAAAAGTCAATTTCTTTTCTGTTTTAAGATTCCACCACTTGGTCCATCTATCGTGGTTTCTGTTATGCTTGCCTTTATTGATCTTCATCTCAATATCCAAAACCACCAACCTATGCTGGGTCATGAGTTCTTTGCCAAGAATCACTTTGCAATCCTTGCACAGTTTACAATCCACTTACCTCCTAAGAAGATAATCAATTTGGCAACAATTGTGCCCACTCTTGAAAGTAATCTTATGAGATTCTCTCTTTGTTAAATGGGTGTTTTCCAAAATCATATCATATGCAACTATAAAGTCTAATATCCTCTCTCCTTTGACCTTTTTGATGCCATATCCAAAACCATCATGAACCCTCTCATATCCAGCATTGCTACTCCCCACATGGCCATTTAAATCATTCCCAATAATGATCTTCTCATATGTCAGTATTCCCTGCATTAATTCATCCATGCCATTCCAAAAATCCTTCTTAGCCTCCTCGCTAAGGCCAACTTGGGGGACATAAGCGCTAATAATGTTAAAAATCTTTCCCCCAAGAACAACCTTGATAGTTGTGATTCTATCACCCATCCTTGTGGTATTGACAACATCATCCTTTACAATCTTATCAACAATAATACCAACATCATTTCTATGTTTATCAATACATGTATACCAGATTTTGTATCATGTATCTCCAATCTCTCCACAACATTCCCATGTCCACTTGGTTTTCTGCAAGCAAGCTATATTGACTTTTCTTCTCATCATGGTATCCACAATCTCTAAATATTTCTCTATCAAAGAGTCAATATTCCAAGATCCAACTCGAATCAATTTTTGTTGAACTTGCTTCTTTACCTGCCTTCGTCGAAAATGTTACCTTACACATTTTTCACTACATCCAGGCAAGATGCAATGGGACTAGCTTCTTTACCCACACTCGTCCACGATGTGGTAACCGTTGCACATTTTTCACTACATCCGGGCAATGATGTAGTGAGACCAGCTTCTTTACCCACACTTGTACAAGATGTGAAAACCCTTATTTATCCTTCAACACAACCGAGCATCGTTGTGTCAAAACCCTTTGCATATTTATCACTACACTCAGGTGTCGATGTAGTATCGGGAATAGTATGTCATACAAACATGGAAAATGGGTATGTGAAGTTAATATTATGATTCTATAACTTTTCACCACCACAAATATTTGTAATATTGTATTCTGAATAAAATTGTCATCTACTATATAAGAATAAAAGAGAATTCAACTAAAATTTGAGGTACACTCATCAATATTCATTTTAATTGACTAAAATAGAGACATACATCATTATACATAAATAAAGAAATGATCCTTGAAAGTCTATATAAATCTAAAAATTGTGTGTATTCATATATATATATATGTATATATATATATATATATATATTCATGAACCTATGGTTGCTCATGTATATTGAACCAACATTATATCATTCACTGATCTCATAGAACCCATCCTAATTGCTTGAGTTTTCTTCACTCGCTTTGTTGAATCTTAACTCAAATTGCATTAAACTTAAATTTATGTCTAAATGTCTATATTAGGATGTAATGTCTCACCTCGATACGGACAAAGGTCAATATTCATGTACCCATGAATTCAAAGTTGTTTTCCTTTCTTGAAATTCCACCAACAAAAGGTACATGATGCATGAATTTGCTAAAAAACAAATTTAAGGGATAAACATCCACTATAAGGGGGAATTGGCTGCAAAAGTAGGGTTGAAGGACCCATGTGACCAAAATTTACAATAACAAGAAGAATAACAAACATTGGTAGGAGAAAAATACTAAGAAGATTTTAATCAAGACAAAACATAAAACTTCAATTCAGATCCATTTATCCCACTTTCCTCCATAACTCTAAATTCATATTTAGTTCTCCATTCCAACATTTCCATGGCCTTGGAAAAAGTTCTTGTGGTCTACTTGATTCATAAGGGTTGTACATACTAATCATATGTCCAATATGCATGTGTTTAGGTGGATGCCTTTTGGAAAGGTCATATTATCCTTTTAGTATATGTCCAACTTTCAGGTGGTCAAAATGGATTCCAATTTTTCATATTATAAAGGTTGGATTGGCCTTTTAAATAGACTTCTATGGAGCTAATATGGTTAATTTTAGAAGGTTGGTCATCTTCTAAGGAAGTTTATACCAATCCATCAGAGGGAATGACCATTGAAGAGGTCACGACCAACTTCAAGCAAGGTTCAAGGGTTACTCATAACTCTACGACACTATTATGTCTAAATTTTTCAATTGCCTCGCATTTTTGTATTTTCCCAATAAAAGTTCTTTTCCTCATTCATGATCTGATTAAACCATAACCTCCATATTGAGGGTTATTATATATATTGAACTTGTTCTAAAGAAACTTTATATACAAATATATTCATATATTTTAGTTAAGTCCATTCACTAATTACTATTTTACATCAACTTTGTTTGATTTAATTAAGTAAATCACCTATTAAGATTTAAAACAAGTAGGCAATTAATAGAATTACAAGACAACAATATGATAACGCACTGTACTAGGGTATAAGTTGAGGTCACCGCCTAAAACATGGGTGGGCATTTTCATGGTGCTCGAGTAGTAGGGCCATCGTACCTTGAAAGTGTGTCACATGTGACAACCTCATCGCAGACTGTGGTCTGTTGAATCTTGATAACCAATTAACCCATAGAACACAATGGTGACTTTTTTTGCTAAATCTATGGTTAGTCATGAACACAAGAACACAATGGTGACTTTTTCTTGGTCATTATGGGTCAATTGGATTAGGAGATAAAATTGATAGAATAATGATGTGTAAGAATGTTAGTTCTAATTCATTTCTCATGTTGAATGGTGGATATAGTATGAAAAAAGAGTATACTTGTGATGTTTTATGTTGTCTAAAAGATTGCTAATGCTTTTTTATCTATGATACAATTTTACATTATTGAATATACTCAGAGTGCAAAAGGTTATAGTTTGAGATAGCAGTAGTAACAAAATGGTTCACTTTTTGTCATTTTCTTATATACACTATTTCATTTTAGTTTCCAAGATGGTCCTCTTGATTACCATTTTTAGTTGTATTGTTGATGAAACTTGATATAGTTGTAGAAATGCCATTGATTACTAGTGAAATATTCCACCATTATGTGTTTATATTTATTTCTTGTGTGGGAATCCCTCTGACTAAAGAAGTGTGCTCATTAAATCATATGGTGGACTTAGGAATGCAGGAGTCGAGATGACGATAATAATGCTTCGACACGCACTCAACTAGAGTCTAAATTTTGGGACCCCTTCCTATACTCTCACACTTCTAGGAGGAGATTGTACTTCTTGTTCCCTATGTTCTATATGTTTAGATAATATTAAATGTAATTATGGTTTTCTCTTATTATCCATCAATTTTTTTGTTCTAAAATAAAGATCAATAGAAGGATGTGGTTATTTCGATAATACAAATAGAAAGTTAGATATAGCCAATAGAAAATAAAGCAAATTTGACTTCTAACTTTCTGCTCTTTATCGATAGTAAGTTTTTTTTTCACTATACGTATTAGAATTAGGTTTATTTAGTAGAAATCATCTATCGGTTTCTAGTGAGTGGTAATCCAAAAGGTGGCCACTATAGTTTGAGATGCACATATTTATGATGGAAATTAAATGTGATTTTTAGTTGCCAAATTGTAATGAGAAAGTATAACTCTATATAGAAAAATTTCACAATGTTGAAAGTGCTTATACCTATATTGGAATCATAAATTCCAAAGGTGTAGGAAATTATCTTAGGAAGAAAGAACTCTATGGAGGTCCTATAAGGGATGAAAAATGATGGATCTTGGTACCTTGCATTGAAGGTGTATTGTTTATTTCACCACATCCATGTGGGTGTATATGCATAAGGAGAGTGGAAAGAATGAGAAATATCTCCATGTACAATCCCTTGTATCTCACATACTTCCAACATATATAACTGACACTCATTAAAGGAATAAGCGAACTTGTTGGCATTCATACGCAATTAGCACAAATCCAAGTGTCATCAAGAAATCCCAAGAGAAAAACTTGGTGATAACACCCATGAAAGAACATCATATGTGTATGGAAGCCAAAAGGACAAGCCTGGAATACTTCAAACCATTGTTGATTTTGAACATGAATAAGGCATGTAGGTTCATCAATGTCAACTAAGAGAACCCATTATTAATTTGGAAGCCATGGGTTGGAATATACGATGTCCTACGTGTAGCATCAATTTGACTATTTTTACACTACAAACTTGCAAAAACACCTAATTGATTGTGTTTATCAAAAAAGATAAGGAACCCACTGACAAATCACTACAAGACTAACAAACCTTGTATTTTGAACCCCATACAATACTACCAAGGACATAGATTGAAGCAAACATGTGCCATAACAAATGTACTAAACTACCATTACCGATCAAAACATCCAAGGGTGCCCACTAACAACATATGATAACTAGTTAGTATGCATGCTTACCCTACCATGGTTTCTTATCCCCTTACTAAGGATATTGTAGGGTCCATCGGGCAAACATACAAGGTGACATGGCTTCCATATGCAATTGACGTCCCACCAAGCAAGCTAGTACATCTTCTAATCTATAACATGGGTGTATCCGCCTGCCGTAGGAGGAAGAAGAGAGAGAGCTCGTGTGTCACTGCAGTCATGGGGGTGTACACGTATGTGTCTGAGCTGTGGAGGAAGAAGCAACGGGATGTGATGTGGTTCGTGCAGAGGCTCCGCTGTTGGGAATACCACAAGCTTCCTTCCATCGTCTGCGTCACTTGTCCCACCCGCCCCGACAAGGCTACAAGGATTGGGTACAAGGCCAGGCAGGTTACGTTGTCTACAATGTCCGTGTGAGGCTTGGTGGGAGGAAGAGGCTCGTGCCTAAGGGCATTGTCTATGTGGCAAGCCCAAGCACCGGGGTATCACTCAGCTCATGTTCCAGAGGAACAAGAAGTTTGTTGTTGTGGGGAGAGTTGGACGCAAGCTAGGAGGACTTTGTATTCTCAAGTCCTACTAGATCAACAAGGACTCCACCTACAAGTACGAGGTCATCCTTGTTGACGCTGCTCACAACCCCATCCGTGATGACCCGAGGATCAACTGGATCACCAAGCCTGTGCACAAGCACCATGAGCTCAGGGGTCTCACTTTAGCTAGGAAGAAGTTTTGTGGACTGTGTGGCAAGGATCACATTAACCACAAGGCAAGCGACGCATTTTCTATAGGATGAGTCCTATAGAAATTCCATAGGACCCAATCATATTGTGTTATAATGGATAATTTGTGTTTCTCTCTCCTTATTTTTTTAAGTGGTTGGATTTTAAAGATGGGTGAGAAGAAGATAATGCATTGTGATTGGTTATCCTATACAAAAAGTATATGACTCGTCCTAAACTACTGGCTTGCCAAGGCAAGGCCATTGAGGAGGGCCACATGCAAGGGGAACCAGACATTGTCTCTCCGCAAATATTGTTGAGCAGAATATTAGGCGTGTTTGGTTACGCTCCTACTTTTTAAATAATGGGTTTTGCTCGTCTTTGGGGTCTGCCTTTAAACTGTGTTACTGCATGGTCTCAATTTTTATTTTGGGTTTGCAACTTTAGCTCTTTAGGATATTATTTAGTGAACCTTATGGAACTGATATCTATGTTAGTATTAGTCAATCATGTCCTTGATACTAAAAAAATCCCATAATACGGTTGCAATTGACCTACTAACAAGAAAAATGGATGTCAAACACTCATGGACATAATTATACTCCTATTCCTTTATACTTGTCTTATACACGTCAAATGTGCACATGTTGTACTGATATCTATAAACTAAGTTCTTGAATGCGTATCTTTTTCTTGTATGATAATTTATGCAAATTTTTCTTATTCTACACATTCTTTGTTTGAACAAGTGTTTGTAATGGATCTCATGCATTGTTGATATATTTTCAAGCAATTGGGAGAACATTGCGTGCAAATCCAATTAAACTATATCTAAAGATCATTTTATTTTGAAATGAAGAATATGATTCTTTGTATTATTAATTATTTATGAAGACTTTAGTGTAAATAATGCATGCATCCTTATTGAAATGAATGAACAAGATGATGACCAAATGTTCACAAGTTTGATTTATGTACCCATTTTCCAATATTGTAGTGCTTCCAAACCATAATCAGCCTATGGTTGCTTATGGTGGTAGAAGAGGGATGCATGCTTATGGGGATAAAAGAGATTAAGGATATTAACACCTGCAAAAGTGTAGCTACTACCATAGTTGTTGTATCACATGGTTGTTATGTCCTTCATAACTTTTGTCAATATATAACAATTAGATAGGTTTTTCAAGATAATCATATGCTAACTATAACAAAAATTATTTTTACTACTATAACAAAAAAACACCTACATAACATATGCACAATATTACATCTGAAATGAGACAAATTTAAGTGCTTTAGAATGTATATAGACAACTCACATTGAAATGTGTACATATACTTTTATATTATACACATCCACATCCAAAAAAGGCAAAAGAATTATCAAATTCTTGCTTCCCTTCAATCGTCAAGATTCATACATTTTAATGTTCTTTAGAAACCTATTAATCGCATAATGAAAAGTGCAAGTATGTGTACACAATCACATTCTATTATAGTAGTATAATATATAGGCAAAGCATAGTTAAAACAAAATCAAAGAAATGTTTACTCTAAACCGGCTCCAAATGTGTTTAAATGATACCCAAATGTGCAAAACACACAGAGTCAAAGACCAAAGGCTTCTCATTGATGGAGTGAGTCACTACGTTCCCCTACATGGGTACTATCCCCTAATCAATCAGGATTATTAAGAGGCTAAAGACCAAACATGTGCTTTCAATATGAATAGCACTCAAGTTTATCGCTAATCTGCAAAAAAAACTTCAAACATTCTGTTACTCTAGAAGAAGACTTCAAATATAGTTTTGGCATACATAAAAGGTTGTGGGTAAAACTCCCTCGCTAATACATTAAGAAACTAACACTAATCTCAATCTGTAGCCTATCATTGCAACAATAAAGAGGATGCTAATTACTTTTCATAAGTATACATCGAGCTAACTTTATATAACACTAGGCCTCAAAAAATCCAAGTCTTGTCGAATTGCAAAACATTCTTAAATGTCTTAGGCATGTTCTATATTAACATGCATAGCCCAAAAAAGCAGGTGTCTTTTAAACACAGGCCATTGATCCCAAAAACATTTGATAGCACATAGATTGGAAGTAGAAGTTCAGAGCCGGTAGAAGATGGAAAAGTGAGGTGTCCTGGTATCAATTTAAGCTAAAGGCGATAGAAATGCGAGTGAGATAAGCATAACATTGGCATTCATGACAACGTCTAAATACTGAGGAAGATGGCTTGTTGAACAGGGAATGTGGGGAAGACAGAGAAGTATTGGCAAAATACACGTCAATAGCATATGAATACGAGGATACTATGTTGAGAGGAATAAAAGGACAGAGAGCCCAGCGGCAATTTATGAGAGAGTAAGCAAGGGATTATTGACGTGAGGCATCAACCACCAAATCAAGCAAAGCGACGTTTCTGCCAACATAACACGCCCAGGTGTGACAAGAAAAAACAAAGTGGCGAAACACCAACGGATGAGGACTGAGGAAACCTGATCAAAGCACCGCTCTACAAGGTTCTACACGTAGGGACACACTGCTAAGGTGTTGAAGCATGAGACAGAAAATCAAACGGAATCAGATAAAACTTAGGCAAGAGACATTTTTAAAAAATATAGTAAAGGAAGAGAAATTTGAGGGGGAAATAGAAACAGAAAACTTGAGAAAGGATAAAAAAAAACAAGAGATGCCGAGGCTGGGATGGTGTAGATGAAGATACCTCAAGTTGCCCCATTCCAGATTCCGCTAACCCTGAATATACACGCTGTACATCCTAAGGTCTAGAAAAAGAAATACAAATCACTGAGTGGCGGCGGAAGAATCGCCGGCAGCAGCTAACATCCTAGGACCCGTATGCGTCCCCACATTTCTTTTTAGTTGGAGGTCAACAGCAGTTGCCAGTCACAGTTTCCTCACCATGGGTCAGTTAAAACAGCAACAACGCCTAGAGTTATTGGATAGGACTATTGAGTGAGAGGTTGAGCATATATAGACAAGATTTAATATCCAAAATTCCTATAACTAGAAAATGCACCGCAGCAGCTGAGCTTTACACAAGTGAGAGTGAATATATCCAAGATGAAGAAACCCACCGCACCAATTAAGATAGTATATAGGCGAATAAACTATACAATGATTACTTCCGCTTATGATGCTTGGCCTTTGCCAACGACTAAAATGTTCAACGTAAATGAGGTCACCGTCAACAGGTTCCCTAAGAACCGCATGAAGTCAGGGTCACCACATCGTGTACAGAGCACAGACAACAAAAACAATTGCTGGGTTTCAACCAGCCGATGCCAGAATGTCTCTCTGGTACATGAAAAAGTACACGTGCAAAATGCAGAAGTTGTATCAAAAATCACGGGAGTCTAGTTTAAATAAACCAGCTTATACGAAGCAACATCAGAGACCCATCAAATAGCCAAATGAACTTCCAGCTCTATGACAATTCAGGCTAATCAAAATAATCAAAAGTTTCCATCTGTGAAGCAGCACATATTCGGATCTTGACTTTTTGTATCTCAAAAGAAGACCTGCAGATCGAGACAAACATAAGCTCAAGCGTCACAATGTAATTCTTTAGTGGGAGAGAGTTGTAAAATAAGATGCAACAGCACCTGTGGTCTCCAATCGATTATATAACCAAAAATATGTAATTTTTCACGTATGTTATGCTTGCCCTGGAAATGAAAAGAGTGAGTTGAGGCTTATTTCTGTGTTAATTAACAGCACAAACGAAGAGAAGTCGGAGCTTAAAAAAACTATGCATTGGAGATATCATGGCAAAATTACTTACAGTTTCACTGGAACATCTTAGCATAAGCCCGCCGTTCCTGGTCACGTCTGTCAGCAATCTGAGAAACAATGAGAAAAAGTAACCCTCACATTCATTGGTATAAATACAAGTTTCCTCCTTGGGAAGTCTCAAGGTAGTTTTTTGTTTCATTTTCAAGAAAGGTGCAAGGTTCATTTTTTTTTCTAGTTATGGAGTTTCATTTACTTCCGATCTAAATCCTCCTTGAGAAACTCTTCGTTTCTGAAATTTGGACAAATGGCTAGGAAGATGAGATGGAGACCACCTCTCCAAAACGAGGGAGAAATATCCGCATGCGATCAACCCCTAGTGCTTGTGTTGAGATTGGTCGAAGCAATACGATAAACGACCAAAAGGGTGCATTGCTCATGCCTGTGATGGGGCCAAATAGACAATCATCGAAACTATGGCCAAAGAGAAAAAGAATACACGTCTATGTCAGATTTTTTTTTCTCTGTTGGATATTTTTTATTATCATCATTGAGGCAGATGAGCTCTCCCTTGTGTGGCCCAGGTTTTGTTTAAAATCCATTTTATTGATATAAATTGGGGGAGAAGAATAAGAAGGCAGCAGGAAAATACAAGGACTTCAACAAATGTGTTGAGCGTATGATTATTGACAGTAGGATAGAATTTTCCAGGAGCTAGAGCAAATACAAAGGGTGCTCCATGGTCTGGTTGGGATAAATAAGATACCATTAGGCAAAGAGAAAAAGCTACAGTCCCCCATTTCATACTAATTCCATTGATAATCATATTTGTGGGGAGCCTCAAGTGGTGTTTGGCATCAGCTTGAGAATGCTTAATGAAGCTTCAGAATCTTCTAGTGTTTATGATATCATGGGGCCAAGGAGGTTGGGTTCTCAAGCCAAGCACTTCACAGGCTCGTATGTGTTGGTGTACCCACAAAGAGTGGGAACTGGAAATAGGTCTAGCACAGAGACGAACATGAAGATTATGGAGATGAAGATTATGGAGAAAAAGCCTGCTTGTCTAGGATGTTAGGCAGTTCTGCCCACCCAATGAAGTGCCTAGGTGTTTTGTGTATTTCTTATTTTTACAAACACATAGTTAAATTTATATATATATATATATATATATATAGAGAGAGAGAGAGAGAGAGAGAGTCAGGCTAGAATACACTCGAGTGTACAGATCACGCCGTACACCCCAATGGTGTTTGCCTATCTAGACCATGTTTTTCCAAAATATAATCCATTGATCTTCATGGTTACAATAATAATAGGCCACATAAAATTTGAGCTCATTTGGATGAGTATAAGTCACTCATTTAAGGACAACAAAATCGACGCACAAAACAAATTTGAAATACATGATTTTTGCCTCCTTTAGATGCACGATCTATAAGTGTCCAAATGAGCTGAAATTCATTATATAGTAGATTCCTAAGATAATTAAGAAGATCAACGGTTTAGATTTTTCAAAAAGTTACTCTATGTTTAAAAACGACTGAAGTGTACGGTGCCTCCGGTACACTCGAGTGTACACTAGCCTGACTCTATATATATATCATTTTATATATTTATATTTGGTTAGGTCTAAGCTGTAACAATCATAACTACCTAAATCACAGCTAATATGACTCTAACTAGAATGAATTGGCCCTAATTTGACCCAACTTGATCTAAATTACACCAACTCTGACCTATTTTGCCCTGATTTGTCCTAAATCAGACCTATTTTGGCATAGCATGACCTAAAAAGACCTAACTTCCCCTGAATTGTCCTATATTGACCGAAGTGAAATCTAATTTGGCCAAAAAAGACCTAATTTCCACAAACAATACGTAATTTTCCCAAATCAGAGCAGACATGTCAATACCAGACCTGATTTGGCCTAAATCAGACCTGTTTCAAACCTAAAATGTCTCAGGTTGATCCAATATAATCACATTAAAACCTAATTCATGGTGTTCTGGTCATGGTGTTCTGGTCTTTCAGTGGCTTAATGTGGGCCTAAAAGGCCTTAGGCGGCCACTTAGGTCACCCTAGGCTAGGACATCTAGGTTTCACCCCCCCCCCAAAAAAAAAAACCTGCGCGGCTCCTAGGTGTGCCTAGGAGCGTGTCCTGGCAACATAGAGCAAAAGAGCATGCAGTTCCAGCAGAAATGCACATGTTGATGATGAATGATGCAGATGAATCTTTATTTTCTAATGTTACCATATTTACATATGAATGACATGCTAGATAATACTATTTGTATCATATGCAGTAGATTTATTTTTTAGAGTCAAACAGATGTTTCTTTATTTTCTAATGTCTTTATAGTTACATATGCAATTACATGCTAGAGTCAAACATGTGTTGCATTCTTTAGCAGCTAGACAACAAAAAAAGTTATTGTATTATCTTAGTTATTTATTGGAGTCAAACATATGTTGCACTCTGCCATTAAGAGTTAAGACACATCTTATTTGTGTGTTGCATGCTCACTATGTACCATAGTTATTCATGCATATCCTCTTTTGAGGATTAGAGGATTCAATGTGTAAGAGATTTAACAATTTTCACTTTCAGTACTTTCTTGAAGATTTAAAGGTAAGCCGTCTCTTCTACTAGTTTAATTTCGATCAGCTTTGTTTTTGCGTTATTTTATTATTATGTTGGCTTTGACAATCTGTTGAAATGTGTTTTCATTATGCTTGGTGTCATAATACACATTCTACGTATTTCAAATAAATAAACCACTAAAATCATTTTATACACACACACACACATGCCCACGAGCGCACACAAACAGGAATTCTCTGGATTGAAAAAGTTCAAGAGATTGTCTAGGTGGCTAGGCCCCCAACTAGAACATATCCTTAAGAAGCGTGGTTCAACTAAGTAGTGTCTATCAAAATTGTCCTGTCAGAATAACTAGTTGATTTTTACAGGTTCACGGCATCAACATCCTCTAAGGCTGATCTCCAATAAAATGACAACAAAAACAATAAATAAATAATGATGCTTGCTAACCTTCTTCTTTACAGCAGCAAGTTCCTTTTTTATGCCCCCTATATATGAAAAAAAAATGTCATTTACCAAAAGGCCAAAACAGAATGTTTAATGCTATAACACAAAATCATGCAACACCCACCATCATTAGGCTCTAGCTCCAGTGCTTTTTTGAAGCTCTCAACGGCTGAGTCAACATCATTGAGAGCAATCTGCGCCTAAAGCATCACGTGTAAATAAGTAAAACTGACAACATGGGCCTTTCTTGTAAATTCAGAATTTAAACTATGTTGTACAACTAGGACTGTTGGAAGTTGGAACAGCAGTTACATAACACATTTTGCAAGACCCTCCCCCCAACATGGAAAACCAAACAAAAAGCGACGGGGGCAAAAACAATGACAGAGTAAGATTAGTTGCTAGGTTGAGAGATTTGAGTGGCGTATTTATACCTGTCAAACGGGTGGGTAGGTTGGGCTTGGGTTGGGTCGTTGCGGGTGTGGATCTGGCGGGTGCGGTTCAAAAAGATACAATTCTAAACGGGTGGAAGAAAAACACACCCAAACCCGATTCGGCGGGTTGCGGGTTGCCCATGGGTGCCCATATAAAATGTGTCCAATCAACAATAAGTTGCTAGTTTCTTTCCTTAACACTAAAACTAGCATTTAAAACATATTGTAATTATTATTTTTATGTCAAATATAGTGCAAAGGAACCAACAAACTGCTATGTTTGATGCCAAACCATTCAATTAGCTGTCGATATATGTTTATGCAAACTTAAAGAAATAATAATTAATAACAGCTAATTGTTGTATGTTGATGTAAAATAGAAAAACTGGTGTAGTTTTCATAGATATATATCACAAAAAATAACACATAATTATGTCATGTAACATTAGACATTTCTAATATTACAAGCACTTGTTATTGCCTATTGCAAATACAAAATAAAGAGCATATAATTGATGTTGGTAAAGGTAAAGAGTTAACTTGTATGAAATAAGTATCATCTTTTAATAGGTGTATGTGTATATTATGTATACAAATATACTTGCTTCAGTTAATTGGGTCACCCGTGGGTGCCCGCGGATCACCCGTGAAACCCGCTAAATAAACGGGTGAGTATGGGCTTGGGTGATTTTCAGCGGGTGGTAAATTTTGCCACCCAAACCCAACTTAAACAGGTCGACCCGTGGGCGCCCGCAGATTT
>OY856409.1:1335413414-1335538414 GCA_963693085.1 Alisma plantago-aquatica | reverse complement strand
TATGTTCAATGGAAGGTTTGCAAAAAATAAAGAACAAAGATGATGATGGTGTGAAGGGTACTCCAAAAAAAGATATGACATCTGCACGAACAGGTTGTAAGGCTCGAATGCGAGTGAAGCAAGAAGAGGGCACAAAGTGGGTGGTTACAAGTTTTGAGAAAAAGCACAACCATGACCTCACTCAAAGTCCATCCAAGAAGCGGTTTCACCGGTCACATTGACATATGTCAATAGAGGTTCGGGATTTAGTTCGTGCTATGCATGACCAAAATATTTCTACTGCTCAGATTATGTCTTTCATAGCTAGTCAGCGTGGTGGCATTCGTAATGTGAGTTTCATTAGAAAGGACCTGAGCAATGTGCTTGTATCCTTGAGAAGGAAATATATAGGTGTTGATGTTTCCTCCACTTTGGAGCATTTTAGAAAAATACAAGCAATTAATCCTTTATTTTATTATGCACTTCAACTTGACGAGGAAGGTTGTACACGTAATATCTTCTGGGTGGATTCTAAGTCAAGGATGGCATATCAAACATTTAGTGATGTGATTACTTTTGACACCACATATATGACTAACAAGTACAGCATGCCATTTGCACCATTCATAGGTGTGAATCACCACAAGCAGTCAACTTTATTTGGGTGTGCGTTGCTACGTGATGAGACAGCCGATTCTTTTATTTGGGTATTCCAAACATTTTTAAATGCCATGTTTGGAAAACACCCTAAGGCAATACTAACTGATCAAGATCCAGCAATGAGGAAGGCGATTTGCATAGTTTTTCCTGATGCAGTTCATCGTTGCTGTCAATGGCATATAATGAGGAAAGCACGTGAGCACCTTGGTGTAATATATGGGACAGTTGTTGGTTTTGCTGAAGAATTTCATTCTTGCATAAACATGCCTGACACCATTGAAGAATTTGAGGATAGGTGGAAGAGAATGATATGCACATTCAACTTAGGTGACAATGCACATTTGCGTCACTTGTGGAGTATTAGAGATCAATGGATTCCTGTTTACTTCAGGGGTACCTTTTTTGCCAACATGTCAACCACACAACGGAGTGAGAGCATGAATTCTATTTTTAAAGACCATGTCAACAATCATTTACCACTTTTTAAATTTGTTGAAGCATATGAAAAGGTGGTTGACAACCGATATGACAAAGAAGACGAGGAGGACTATAGAACTAAAAGTGGAGCACCCACTCTTTGGTCCAATGCCCCAATTGAGAAGCATGCAAGAAATGTATACACAAGAACAGTTTACAAAGACTTCCGTATGCAAATGAAGAAGACAACTAGCTATGACATAGAAGAGGTGATCAAACACTCCTTATATCACATTATATATAATTCTGAAGAGGAGAATCACTTCACGGCAAGGAAGTCCTACAAGGTGACCTTGAAAAGAGAATCCGATGAAATATCTTGTGATTGCAGGCATTTTCAGTTTACTGGCATATTGTGTTGTCATTCTCTCAAGGTACTATTATTTCTCAATTATCATAAGATTCCACCATCATATGTCTTGGAGCGTTGGACAATTAATGCAAAAATAAACCACAAAGATGATCATGCTCAAGAAACTCAAGTAGAGATGGGTGATAGTACCATGTTGAGTAGGTATAACAACTTGTGTAGACCAGCCCTACGATTGGTTGGTTTAGCTTCTAAAGAAAAGGATACTTACATGATGCTGCAAAAGACCTTTGAAAATTCATATGCTGACGTTTTGAATATGCAACAGAAAGTGGATTCAATTTCTACAGATGAAAGGATACCATCATCCCAGACCTATACTCCTACTCAGGCAAGTCAATATGTGCCACTGCTTCTAGAATCACACATCAAATCAATGCAAAAGATCCGATAACATCACAGTGTAAAGGAACTAGAAAACCACAAAGGTTCAAACCACCTGCCGAAATGAAAGCAAAGAAGCAAAGAACATGTAGTATGTGCAATGCAAAAGGTCACAACAGTCGGACATGCAAACATGGGGTATTACCACCTACTAATAAATTTATTAAATTTACAATACATCCTCTCAACTGATTTGTTTTTTAAAATTTTTTACTTGGTTGATAGGGAAACAAGGATGCATCTACCTCGTATGGGATAGAAGAAGAGGCTGAAGAGTCAAGCGAAGACTAGCTTGTGGTGTTATTTCGGCAGATTTGCTAAATGTGAATGTTGATCCTCTATGGCTGCTATGTCAAGCGAAGACTAAATTTAAGCTGAAGTTGAATTTCAATGTGGGAATTCAGTGTGTTGAAATCAGTCTGTAATTTTCTGTGTTGTGAAAACTAAATTTAAGATGTAATTTTAAGGTTGTGAATTTTCTATGTATTGAGTGCACGTGACAATGGATTTTCTATGTATTGAGTGCACGAGACAATTTGGTGAATTCAGTCTGTAACACAAGCAACCGTGTTCTATGTTGAAATGATTCAGTACTTTGTTCTCAAATTGAGATCAACTTAGTTTTTCTCTTGTCTTTTCTTTTTTTCTCTTTGTTCTGTTTAATTGGGCCACGTTTTCTCAGTGTCCGTATGGTTTTTTTCATCTTTTCAAAGGATTCTGTCTCGGGAATCAAAGCTGGAGTCTCAGCAGGGATGCATGTTGTTGGCATTACAACCAGAAATCCGGAGAACCTGTTAATGCAGGCCAAGCCTGCCTTCTTGATCAAAGATTTTGAAGACCCCAAGCTCTGGATGGCTCTGGAAGAACTTGATAACTTCGCAGCTAACAATGTGAAATCTGAAGCTTAGTTTTGTGATTAGTTGATGAGGCCATTACAGAAAATATCCATACAGAGATGATTGGAAATTGCTCCAGGGAAAGCTGATCACTGGCTGGTTGACCTAAGTGCCAAAGCATCTTGTAGATAGTAATGCCTATGATCACAGGGTTTTTATACTCTAGCACTCTTCAATTTTGGTTTAATGCCTTTGATCTTTCAGCTAGTTGGCAGATGTTGAGAAGTGGGTCTCTTTTATGAACTGTTTTGTCCATAGGAACTCTTTTATATAATTTGATCTTTCAGCTAGTGAACTGTTACCCATCCATACAGTTGGGACACATCTATACATGTGGTTGTTGTTTTTAAAACATTACAATACTAGTACTGGAACTAGCAAACTTCAATTTTTGAACAAGAGAGCCTATGAGGCTTGAGATTTTTCTGGGACAGGCAAAAAAGGAAGAGAACACGAAGAGGAACCTGCACTGGCTCTCATCTAATAAGAATCTACCAGCTTCAAGCAAACAATAATGATAGATTGTAGTGGCCTACTGAAATGAATTTGGTTTAGAAGTTGTTACTGATCCCCCAAGCATGGCAAGATTGCTTTAGAAGTTGTTACTGATCCCCCAAGATAACAACAAATGTATCCCAAATGCAGGCATGATTGACCCGTCCTCTGCCATCCACCACCTACTGAAATGAAACCCATGTGACAAATTCTAAGAAGATTGAGGTCTCTTTCATTTATGAAAGACTTTTGTTGAGCAATGAGCATCAAGAAAGAGAGAGAAAAAAAGTGTTGATCGTTGTGGAAAACTGAAATTTAAACCCTATAAGGCAATATGCTTGACAGCATTGTAGAATTGCAGAAATAGAGCGATTGGTGTAAATAATATCATGGACATGGCAGCCTATTTATATTATACTGGATAGCGGCCAACTACCCATTTACATTGTGTAGGACTGATTGACTAAATGCAAAGTTGCAAACCATTCACACATGTAGAACTCAATAAGCAAAATTTCAGTTTGTTGTACACAGTTCTGAAAAACAGTGTGCAGGGTTCACGCGGAGAGGTTGCCGCACTAAATAAATAGGCTTGAGTGTGGTGGATTATCTGCACTATTTTTAACATCAAATGTAATATATATGTATTGCAGCAAGCCATGTGATGGAAACAGTAAGCAGTAAGATTTTGAACCAACTAGATTGATGTGTGAACTGTACAGGGGGGAAATTCCATAACACTAGAAAGTGGTTGAAATTCAAGTCAACCAACAGAAATTCCTAGCTAATTAATCGTGTCCTGTATACAGACTTAAATATATAGTAAATTCTTTATTTGGATTCGGGTTTGTATAGTTCCCACTTGCTGTATATATATGAATTAGGGCACTAAGATTCCAATAATACCTGTTCAATGTACCTATATTAGAGCCATCTTCCATATTATAGCAACCCCAAATACCCCCATGTAAAGTTTACCTTGTTAGCCATTAAATATTTGTATATAGACTTACAAGGTCAAAAGTAACCTAAATGACAGAAACTTTGGTCAGTTAGCTATTCCAGAGATCATGTTATTCTGAAGGAAACAACAAACTTTATTGAAACACGTTTATCTTGATTGTTTGAACCAGATTGTACTGGTCCATTTAAACTACTAAAATGGAATATGATGGGGGAATTGCTCCAAATTACCTTTAACCCTATTATTCTCTATAACTGACCATAATAAGTCAGTCATATGAGCTGGGAACTGGAAACCACTCACATTTACCAAAAATGGGCTGATTTGCATAACTGAATGCAAGAAATTTTATGCAATAGCTACCAAGTTGCTGCAGTAAGCACAATAACAGAGCATGCTATATTTCGTGTGAGCAACAGAGCAACATCTCCAAACACAGATAATAATATTTGGATGTCATCTAACATGGATTGAAGAAGAACACATTGATTCATTTATAAAATGTACCAATTCATTAATTCATTCATGATATTACAAACTGACCCCATACATAGATGGTCCGACATGGATACATAGATGATCCCATACATTGATGATCCCATACATAGATTCATCAACACAGCTCGCAAAACACACAGTACTCACAGTTCTCGCAGAACTATTTACATAGCAATAGAATACAACACACCACCAATAAAATCAAGCAACAATGATATTTCCGAGTTGCCCTGAATTCTTTGTTCTTGCTCTTGTCCAATTGTTCTTCAAGTTGTACGATTTTTTCTAACAAATCTTCAACTTTGGCTGTTGCATCCACCCACTGAAAAAAATCACAATGTGGGAAACCCCGCTTATTGAATTTCGGACAACCAAAGAATTTCCTCCCAAAATTCTTCTCAGTCTTAGCTGTTCGAATTTTAACCTGCTCACCACAATCACAATGTATCAATGCCTGTGCCTCCGTAAGTCCATATTGGCTGTTGGAGGTGTAACTACTGCTCTGTGAAGACTGAAGACATAGTTTCGAGATCGTCAGGGACAGAAGAAAGGGTATGCGCCTATGCCTCGAGGATGTTCTGCAGCCTGCGGGTGAGCTCCTACAGCTGTGCGTTCGACTATTCTGGGTCTGCTGTGTCTAGGCTGCAGCTGGGTTGTCTAGACTGTAAGTCACTGACTGCTGCAGGTCTCCTCTCCGGCTGTTGTGGGTCTCCGACAGCGGGTCTGTGCGGCTCCTTGTGTGCGGCTCCTCTGCGGCTCCTTGCGTGCGGATAGAAACCCGTCGCGCCGTCGCGCAGTGGGTCCTTGAGCACCGTCGCGGAGTAGGGTCTCCTGAGCGCCGGTCGTGGGAGAAGATGGCTGCGGGAGGAGGCGGAGGAAAGATGGCCGTTGTGCTCGTCGTCCGAGGGCGGCGCTGATGTCCTCGTCTAACGGTGGCACGGCAATCAAACCCTCGCTGCAGCAGCGCAGTAGGGGAGGAAAAGGATTTGGGGAAAATCGCCGCAGCAGCGAGTTGTAAGTCACCAACTGCTGCAGGTCTCCTCTCCGGCTGTTGTGGGTCTCCGGCGCTGATGGGTTTGCGGAAGACGGTGGTCTCGTCCGACGGTGCTGCTGACCGGCGTCGCTCCCTGGTCTCGTCCGAGAGAATAGTAGGAGAGAGGAGGAGAGAGCAACGAGATGGGAGAGAGAGAGGGTACCGTTAACAGGGTAACTGGGAGAGAGAGTTGGGCGTGAAACGGAGGGGAACCCACCACTTTGACGGCACCGTTAATAGGGTAACTTGACAGATTTTTCCTTTTGCCAGATCAAGATCTAACGGATATAAACTGAGGTGTATAGGAGCCCCAATACACTCGAGTGTATTGTAGCTCAACTCTATATATATATATATGTATATATATATGTATATTTGTATGCAATATATCTATATATCCTCCGATTTTTTCCTGACTTTTTCCCGAATAATTGACAGTACTTCTATGGTACGTTGATCGCTTTTTACCTGAATTTCCCGCATAATTGCTGAATTCCGAATTTTTCAACTCAACCGAACGTATCACAAATTCCGAATTTGTGACTATGAGCGGGATTGACTTCCCATATTCTCCACCACCACACTCTTCATTTCTTTAATAGCAGAGTTAGAAAATCTTCCCAAATTTTCTCATTTCCACCTTATGTAGTCGAGAGTGAATCCTACGTATCTGGTTCCCCAAGCATCCGCATGACCCCACTACCTCTTCTTCATCTGCCTCCTTTGGCAAATCCTCACGATGCACCACCTAGCTCTATTCCTCTAGATTCTAGAAGTGAGCTGCCCTCTCTTGAAAGCTCTGTAGAGTGTAGAGGTGAGGCCGGTCATCCTTCAAAGTTCAAAGTAGTTTCCAGCAACTATTTGTTCAACCAGAAAAGTATCTTCTCTCCTTTTCCTAGTCCCATTGAATACCCAACAGTAATCCTATAACTGCTGCTTTTAGGATATTCTTCTAAAAGGGGACAGCCACCAGTGAACAAATAAATGGGATCCCACCTCTACCAAAGTAGTATTTCTGCGGTATAGTTTTCACAGATCCGATTTTCTTTTTGAACTCCATAAGATTTGATAGATGGCTAAGGGCTAGTTTGGTTGGATGTAAAACCAACCAACGTCAGCAACTGCAAAACAGGAATCCGTAAGCCGTGAGTTGAGACCCAGTTGTCTTTGTTTGATTTTGAGCAGATTTAAGGAAAAGATCTAGTTTGCATATGTTTGGTTGACGGCAGCTGCAGCCTGCAATTCATATTGATACAGCAGCGAACAACATGGCAACGAGAGATTAGTTGTCATAAAGGAGACCGGCTGTATGCCGCAGAGATGTTGAATTTGAATCACACCAAAAAGGTGTGTGGTCCATTCCCCAACTTTTCTGTAGAGCAGAAGATGACAATGGGGTTTGTTTCTGCATCGTGGGTTACGACCTCGTCCAACCAAACGTAAAAGTTAGAATTCGTTGTGTACTTGCAACTGGATGAACAGGTGTGCAGCGCAAGGAATAAGGTATCCAATTTCGATGCCGCTTCGACAACATGGAAACCGAAATTTACTGAAATTTCGACAAAAATTGTGATAAATGCAACAGTGCCTGTTTCGACGCCAAAATCAATGAATTAAGCCATGAAATTTTACAGGCATGATCTTTACACCTAAATGCATCGATTTATGCAATAAAATTTGATATGGGGATAGGTGGGGGGGTCCTTCATGTGGGAGGAAAGGAGATTTTCCTACTCCCTGAGAAAATTTCGAATTTTGGGCAAAAAGTTTCGACGATTTCGACATAGCGGTATGATTGCATGGTTTCGTACCAGATGCCACCGAAATCGGTATTTTAGGGCGAAATTTCGCCAGTTTCGGCGAAACCTTATTCCTTGGTGCAGCGGAACCAATGGAACCCTAAGAGTTTGACAACTGATGATAGGCCAGCACCTCAATACATCTTCAGTAAATAAACTACCTTCCAGCTTATTGAATACCAACCTTTACTCATTTAGTACAATGACAGTCAAAGAATAGGAATGCCAACTATTGCAATATTACACATGCAATATAACTTTGGTCGACATACCAGAGTTTGCTTACTCTGTTTACATATGCAGCGACCCATGATAGAGCTTAATGGAAAACAAGGATCCATGAAACCAATCCCAACGTGGTTGAGACTGAGGCTTAGATGATGATGATTATTATTATTATAACACCAGATTTTCCTTTTGACCTTCACATAAATTCATCAAAAGATTAAACTTTGTTGATGATAGGCACTTGATAGTTCTTCAGTAAGGAAATTATCCTCAAGCTTAATGAGAACAAATATATAGATAAGGTCATCCCCTCTAGAACAAATTTGTCCAGGTTTTGCACTAAGTAATCAAACCATGATAAGAAAGAGGTGTGGTGTGAGTGCGTATTCCTACCTTATTTCCCTAGTACAGATCAAATCCCTTCCTGCTGATCAATTTATTATGGTGCTAAGCAAGGTTATTATACAAACAGAAGCTTCAACCCACCTCTGTCTAGGTCAAAAGCTACGGTGTACACATGCATAAAACTTTAACCGTCTCAAGATCAACTTTTCTCAATTGACCTCTGAATTTGAGTCATCCCGTCCAGCACCAAGTAAACTGAGCTGCTAGGATACCATCCGCGACAATCATGCTCTTCAATGTCACACTTTGTTCCACATAGAAGAACATGTTGTCTACTTACTTTTGATAATTTGTTTGCCAAAATTTTTATTACTCGGGCTCTATTATCCAAATGGATGGCAATGTTCAAGATGATGTATGCCGCATGATCACAACAAGATGGTTGAAATAGAGGACTGCAATTGGATTAGCATGTGATCAGAAGATCGATTTTAACTAAGAACTAAATTTCTTAGACAATTATATCACTAGTCATGCTATTTTGGAGTGAATGTTTAGCGGTGAAAAAACATGGTCTCAACAAGATAAATGTGGTTGAAATGCATATGAAGAGATGGATGTATAGGAAAATAAGGAAAGATCGCTTCAGAAATGAATATATAAGAAACAATCTGGGGGGTAGCGGGTACCAAGGACAGGTTATGTGAGGGTCGCCTGAGATGATATGGACATTAGCAACAAAGACTGGCATACACTAATTCAAAGCAGTGTTATTGATTCGAGTACATTTAAAAGAAGAGGCGGCATGTCTAATTTAACCAGGGGATAGATAATAAGGAGACATCTTGAATCCTTACATCTTGATGATAATATGACTGATAACGGAGCTGATTGGAAAAGGACTATCCATGCAACCAAACCAAGATGGATAGGATTGAGGCTTAGTACATGATGATGATTATGATCATGATGATAAGTTCAACCTTCCATATTAGAGCTTCAATTATTTCTTAAATAGCTTGTAGCTTAGGTTATATCCTCTCCTTCAATTCCCTCCTCTAGCCGGCTTCTTTCAATGATCCAAATTGCTATATGTTTTTTATGCAAGCACCATCGTTGTTGTTTATCCTTTATTCCCTTGACCATTCCTTAACATTGCCCCTGATGTACTTTAGTTATTTATGGATATCAAGAGCCTCTTTTGCTTGTCTTCATTTCTTCCCACCAATGACATCTTTTCCATATAAATTCATATTCGAAAAAATTTGATGCCCTGCCTCGATTGGTTGGGGTCTAACATTCAATACAGCAGGTCTATAACCACGGATAATGGTTATTTATCTATCCACCCTGGATCTTATTGATTACATTGTCCCCTGCTCCATGTAATATTCTGTTGTGTAATACCACAACACTAAGCCTTAACCACAAATCCAGCTATTGAGTACATCGTATAATGAATCTAATAAGTAAAATTATGTCAGTTTTGTTAGCATCAGGTTCCAATAGACCAAGATGCTTCCTCCTTTAGAATGACCCCTTTAATTTCTTCCAAAAAAATTTCCTTTGGCTTGCACAGCACAAAATTGAGCACTGTTTAGGTATACAGTGCTAGGGATTGCGAAGAGGAAAGATAATATTTCCATTTCCCCTCAATTGCAAGCAATGTACGAGTATGACTAGTTTCTGAGAGGTTTTGGGTCGGGTTTTCAAAACCCAACAGAATCAGCCAGTTGAACTGGTTGAACCGGGAACTAGTGGCAGGGACTGATCACATACAAACTCAGAAATGACTTCAAACCAGCCAACTAGTCATTTGAACCGGTCCCAATTTTCTCCAACTGCCTGATTCTAGGCCATGAGTATACCTTGATCCCCAGACTCAATTTGATGTGTATTCCCACATGCACCTTCTATGTTTCCATCCCCTTTCGCTCTTCCACCATAACTTCGCATAGGCAATGTAGTGTTCATTGAATTATTGTTGTTTATATGTTGTTTTATATATTCTCCTTGAAAAGTTACATTTTCTTGATTTTCTATTTATTATACGATCTTCCATAATAACTTATGACATCATCGATTAAACCAGTCCAACCACTAATTGAACTAATGAAAGGAAACCAAAGACCTCAACAATTCGCTTACTGGTTCAGTTCTGAAAACCTTACTTTTCAGTCTATGGAAAATTGGAAATCCTTGGTTGACACTTGGCTATACAATAGGCATATTGGTCGGGGTCTAGATTTGGGAATTTTTTTAGGTTATGTTATGGTCATAATCATGCTCCAGGCTCTGACATCTTGACCAGCTTGTCTACATCCACTTTTGATAGAGGATGAAATAAATGTCATCAAGGGTCCTACAAAGTACTATTCTAGGTCAGGATCCTCCATCCCTATTCTAGAATTGGATCTCATCTTTTCAGGCCTTAGCATACTGGACTAAGCATCTATAGATGGATATAGGGCATTAGAGTTGACTATCCAGGAGACATATAGCAATTCTGAAGCTAAGGAAGTAATAAAAGAATATAATGACGTCTACACCTTCAAATGGTTCTTACTTAATTCATAGAAGGAAGGGATCGTGGGGATCTTGGGTTTTTTTTGGTGACGTCTCACTAGTTGAGGCAAAGGGATTTTTGTACTCTGGGAATCGAAAGTGTAAGTGATGCAGGACAAGTCCTACTTTTAGGTCAAAAAAGAGCATTCAATGTAATCTACACGAAAAGTGCCTTGCCAACACCTCGCCTGGGATCATCACCTTCCTTAATTCCTACCACCACCGCATCGCATCTGAATGCCTCCATCTGCTTTGCACGCATGATCACCCTTAAGATACTCCTCTTCCCCCTCCCGCATGAACTCCCTTTTAGTTGTATTTTTTTCTCACCTTGATGGCATACACTATAGGGCCGCACAGTAGCACTGCGAGTCTTGGAGTGGCCCCTAACATCAACTCTTAAGGATCAACGCCACCTCTTCCCACCTCTTCCTTAAGTCTCTAGTTGTCGCCCGCTAGGTGCCAACACTCACTACCATCTAGGACTCCAGTGGGCCCTAGGTCTTTAACTTTTCCCGTTGCAAGTTCAGCAAAGCTTACAATCTATTCAACGGCACCTACCTACTAATGAAGTGTCTTTTAGCTCAGACCTGCTCACCCTTCGGTTGTTCCCTACCCTCCACAATTTGCCCCACAGCCAACAGAGGCCCGAGATGACCGCATGAGCCATCTCCTTCAACCTACATGGTCATTGTTACAATAGCAATAACTTCACAGTAACCTAACACGAGTTGCAGATTTTTCCCCCAACAATTCAAATTTTTTGGGTGCTTCTTTTCTTCCTCATGCATCATCAACGACTTAGGGAGTCTTCCACAACATCTCAAATTTTAAGATTTCACATCCACCAAAGTGAAAACCACATGCACCGACAGACCCAAATTTCAAAATTCAAAGAATATCCAGCAACTTGCACAATGGTGCACACAACGAGCTCTACCCCAAAAGTAGCAAAGTTAGAAGGACAACTTGCCAACCGCAACAAAAGGTTTGACGATTTAGGCAGGGTTTGATCACCACCAAGAGTGACTTAAGGAATGTAACACCCGGGCCCACTGCCCAAGGCTCTAGTAGAGTTTCAGGAATGATGACTGACCCCACAAACCACCACTAGCTTTGACTGCGCGCATTATCCACACTCAGGCGCAAGTCAGGATCAACTTCCCGACTGGTCACCCATCCTAGTACTACTCCAAGTCGAGCACGCTTTGGAGTTCTTTAGTGATGGGCTCCCTGAAAAGGAGGTGCACCTTGGTGATATGGGTAGTCAAATTATTCCTTTTAAGATCATGTTATCTGAGGCCTCAAATTTTGAGATGTTACAAGGAACGACATGACATTCCAGAATATGACAAGTGACCGACATATTCAACAACTAGGTCCATGGCATGGAGTCGTTCTTTAGCTAGCACCATCTGGCAGAGAATTGCCAGATTCACTAGGCAGAAGCCAAACTCTGTGGAACCACTTCTTAGTGTTGGCCAGAATGAAAGCGAGCATGGAATCTTTCTTTGTCCCTATCAAACAACCAAAGTTCATGCAGCTGTTAAACCCTCCATCAAGTCATACTTCCTAAGGTGCTCACCTAGGTTCTCCTAGGCCACAAGGCACTCAAATTGCCTTACTTAGGTGAGGCGCCTTATTCTGGGCAGCACGTGGTGTGCACCTTGGTTGCTTGGCTACTAGGGGGCACTTAAGTGTCTTGGTGCCTTGAGATTTACTAATTGTGCCCTCTAACCGAGTCGTCATCCTAGGATCCAGTTAAAAGGCAAAATACCTAACTCCCCTTGCCCCCAACTCTCGAGTTCCCCCAACAGGCCCCAAATCTCCCTCCTCTCTGCCGACGTTTTCATTGCCTTAACAGTGTCTCTGGTGTGAAAATACACACCAAAGGAAGGTGGAACTAAACCAAGAGCCCCCTGGCGACGAGGAAGGCAAAAACCAACTCCTTGCTTCCTCCATTGCGGCCTTCAAGAGGAGTGAGCAACCAGCAACACTTGCTCGCCCCTCATAGGTAAGTTGATTATTGTTTTTTTTTTCAAAACTTCTTTCCCACTTATTTTGTTGACCGCCCCTCCTTGCTTCCTCCATGGCAGCCTTCAAGAGGAGTGAGCAACCAACAACACTTGTCCGCCCCTCATAGGTAAGTTGATTATTGTTTTTTTTGTTCTCCCTAAACTTCTTTCCCACTTATTTTGTTGACCAGGTGTCCAAATCCTTCCTTAGCATGTTTCTTCTCCCTCTCAATCATTCTCTCCCTCGCCCATATATTGTTGTTTGTTGCAGCTATGAAATGTAGCTTCTTTCCATTTTTCTTAGTTTCCAATCCATCAAATGTCGACCTCCATGGTTTACTTCTCCTGACCTTTATATCATCATCCTTCATCGGGCTCTTATTCGTGCTCAGGAATCAAGTCCAAAGAATGAATGGGTTGCTTGTTGCAACTATTGAACATCTATGTTTTTTTCAAAAATATTATGTCCTCCCTATTGTTGAGCTTTGCAGCCCCTCCCTATTATTTCTTGTTGCAGCTTGTTGCAACACACGACAAAAGGGGAAAGTAGCGACAACACAGCAGAAGGTAGGGGTTGAGGGGTACAAATTAAGATCATATGGACAGTGAGACATTGTAAATTATAGATTTATATGACGATGTAGATCTTTGAAATAGGTTTAATGATATGAGTTGATTGTTTTAATTTGAGTGTTTTTTTTCCTATAGGATGGAATCAACTAAAAACAATAGTGGAGTTGGTGTTGCAACTTCTAACCCCACACCACCACATATTGCAAGGACAATTGACCCTAAATTCATAGGACAAATGAATGATCATCATTAAGGTCTCAATCAAAACACCCAAGTTGGAAGTATGTTTTCTAACCAGATGTTGGTGTTAAAAACAAAATCCAGTGTTCTCCATGAGGTTATCTTGGTAATCAGGGAATCAAAAGAATGAAGGAACATCTTATTGGATCGTGATTGTGTTAAGTGCCCTAAAACAAAAACTGAGGTTAGTAAGGAAATGCTCATAAACCAAAACAACAAAAGGAAGGTGATTTGGATTACCAACACAACCACGATGGATCCAACCTTCCACATTGTGATGAGGAGGATGTTAATGATATGCTTCTCCTACCGGCCACATAATATCGATCCTAACAAGCGTTGACAGAATGATTAGTGATCATGAAGAGCTAACGGGATTATTCCCAGTTGCTAGAGTAGTAAAAGGGCACCTCATGTTTAATTAGGAAGGAAACAGCTAGCAGGCAAAGAGATAAAAGAACTCCTAGTATGTTATTTTATATATTAGCTCCACTATTATAAAAATTCAAATGTGTTGGTAATCGATACACTATACATTGATGCCAGTGGAGTGGCGGGATAACAATGGGGGTACCACCCCATCTTTTGGGTACATTAGAAAGACGTCTTGTGTTATACTTCTTCATCGTATGAGCATAACTAGAGTGTTTTTGAGTTTACAAGTCTTTTTTTGTAAAATAAATTAATTTTATAATTTGCATATTATACCAATTAATAGTCACCCAACAGTCACAATACTTTAAATGTGTAGAACTACAACAAGGGAAGTAAATTGGAAACAGACAAATTGATGAAGTTCGTGTGCATTCAATACAATAGGCAACTTGATAACGGTTTAAGACTAGGAGGTTGGCAACAAGTAGAGGAATTTACTTGAGCTTTGATTGGTCAAGTGAGTGGATGACTCAAATTTATGTGGAGACTAAGGTGGCATCTGGCGTTAGCTCGGAAGTACTTGATCGATATTATGAGCCTCTAATATTTATAATGTAAGGAGGCGTAGGAGGGTAGCTTCTCAAGTGTCGAGCACTTCACAAGCTCGTGGGTGTGGTCATGGGTATGGTCAAAGGAATGCAAAGGAAATGTGTCGTCATGGATGTGGTCGAAGGAATACCAAAATGTCGTCTCTGTCTGTCTCAAAGTGGGAGGAGGCTAAGGAGTTCATGAAGAAGACAGTGGAGTTGAACATGGTTTTGGTCTTTGAAGTAGTTTCCATATTGTTGATGATTTGTGATTCAGATGTTCACTTATGTTGTTATGTTTCCATGCTTCTAATTTGTACAGACTTATTAGACTTTATCTTCTTTTTTGTTGTATACTTTATTGCATTAATTAATAAATCATATCTAACTTTTTTGTGGTGTACTTGCTAAGACTATGTCAGAGACCAATATTTTTAGCTTACTTGAAGATTTGGAGATTCAAACAGTAGAAAACATTTATTATCTACAATTAATGATTTCATTTATAAGTATACAATCTCTTTTATTTTAGTTTCTTTCTTTTTACAATATTAAGTTATGTTATACCTTTATTCTTAATCAATAATTTAATTTCTTAGCTTTGTGCTATTGTAAACTTGTGATGGTTTTTATTATATCCAGAATTTGATACTATGTACTAATGTTATGCTTATAGATGGTGTAGGGTTGCTTAGGTACATATTATACATATATTAAACAACTAAAACCATTACAACTATAACATAAAACCACACATGTTTTAAGAATTATGAAATTATTAACCCGCCCGTGTGACGCATAAACGCGCCTAGGTGACAAAGTTGCTCAACTGGAATGTTGTGCCACCTTGCACCCTGAGCAAGTATGCATCAATCTACTCATGCCTTGGATGCAGTTATGTGGGGCATTAATAAGCTCAATACCCAATTTACATGGGATAATAATGATCGAAAGGATGATTATGACATTGAACTCCACTTGCACTTACAATTCTAGTCAATTTGTCATTTCCAAAGCCAAAATTAATACTAGAGACTAAGCATTTCCAAAGCCAAAGCTAATACCAGAGACGAAGCATTTGCAATGCCAAAGTTGATACCAAAGACTAAGCATGATACATATGCAGATGCATCTCCAGCTTCTCCATCACTCGAAGCAGTGCTAGTGTTGTAACATCATCCATTCGTCCAATCACTGTTGGATACAACTTCTGACATAAAAGCATTGATTGGCCTGATTGTTTACAACGAAAGCATGAAGCATGTTGCTCAAACGACATGTCTTCTTCATGTAAAGACTTGGCACTGGCTTACATCATCAATTTTTGGTTTGATCTCGGGACAAGATCTTTCACAACAGAAGCAACTGATGCAAGACAAGTCCTACTCTTGGGTGTGAATGCCCGAGGATACTTCTGATTAGGGTTTATTAGCTTTTTTATTAAATTATTGTGTTTAAGGACTTATTTGCAATTATTTCAACATTAGGAACAGTTAGGCACTTGTCTGAAAGTTCTGAATTCATTACTTTTTATTTATATTCTTTTGGGTCAACAGAACTAAGCCATATATATATATAGAAGAATGAATTGAACTTTTGCAATGTGGTTTGCATTAGTAAGGGTATTGGTACTAAGGAAGGTGGTGGGAACCTCTTTATTTGTGAAGGGTTTTGAAAGAGATGCCACCTTTTCCAAATGGTGGGACACAAACAATTTGGTTTTATTAGTGAGTGGAATGCTAGCAGGTAACATCATATACAAGATTTCCAAAAACATATTTTGGAAATCCATCACATTGCAGTATTGCAATTTGGAAGTCACAGAAAAGTTCATCATTGAAGTGAAGTGAACTAAACTCTGATTTTCAAATCTATGAAGCAGCACAAAAAACATTCCTTAGTAATAAACTTAACATGTAATCTTCATAATATTTCTTCAAACAGAAGAAACCTATGAAGCACGGATACTCCAAAACAGGTGTCGTACCTGTATCCGATACGTATTGGATACCAATACTCTGTGGATACTCCTGGATACGTATCGGATACTCCTAATCCATATCCTGCCGTATCCCGCCGTATCCAGTCGGTAAAAACTAGAAAAAAAATCTGGGCATGACAATACTAGATTAGCATTTGACACCAGCTCATGTCTCAACCCTCTATGCTAAGTAGCTTGCATCAAGGTTGTCATAGTTGCTTCCTTGAAGTAGTTCAAGGTTAGTCACCATTCCTCTTGCTAAATACCAGTCTTCCTTCTTCTCTTTATTGTTTGTACCTCCTCTGTTATTCGGAATTTCACTTTTTTAAGAACTTCAATATGTAATCTGTTTTTTTGCTTGTTCTTTATTGCAAACCAATTCATTCACCTTTACATGGTACTTCTAGATGCTTTCCCTGCTAAGGTGCAAGTTTTATGCATGTTGATGTCCTTCCATATTCTATGAAAGGCTTCAATTTAGTATCGTTGGGTCAACATGCCTCTTGTTTTGGTGACTAGATCCATTGTGATTTATTCTAAATTTCTATCTAGACAATATCTATTTCATCTCCTTTGAAGATAATCATTGCATCCCCATCCTTATGTCTCCCCCTATGAAGCACTGATACTCCAAATTAGGTGTCCTACCAGTACTGAATACATATTTGATACTAATACTCCCTAGATACTCTCTAATACATACCAAATACTTCTCAAGTTGTATTCCTTTTTTTATTAGCAGGATAAGACCTCAATGCAGCCATGATACAACCAACCCATTTAGCAGCCAAGAGAGCACCCCACTCGTGTGATCCCTCAAAATCCCAAAACCATGTGACTTCCAACTCTAGACTCTCCCTATTGTATTGTGATTTGATAATGAAATAGGTACTTTCTGTTAAAATTTTAAAATGAACATTAAAAAACTGTTGTATCCATGTTATACATGTATCTTATATTTTTTAAAATTATTGTATCCCAGAACCGCACCCGTACCCGTATCCGTTTCTGTATCTATATCTGTGCTTCATAGTAGCTAGCTATACATGAGAGAAGATAGTTTGGTATCACAGATGACACAACTCAGTTTACAACACAACATTACATGATACATGAAATGTGAAAGGTTTAGAATATGATATTATCATGTCTTTTTGTAACTTGTCTCACATTAATATGAATGAAAGACCCCCGTTTTAAATCATTGTTTGTTATTATGGTATTGGTTTCCATTTTCTTTAAAAATATTGTGATTTTAGAATGAAATTTGATTGTCTTCATCTATTTTTAAAATAAATATATTGGTTATTTTTAAAATATTAAAATAAATATTAAAAAATCGGCGTATCCATGACGTACCCGTATCCTATATTTTCGAAAATTGTCGTATCCCCATACCCGTACCCGTATCCGATACGTATCTGTGCTTCCTAGGAAGAAACCACAGAATCTTCAATACATTCCCGTTCCATTCAATAAAGGGGGATCTCCAAACCCCTTCCTATGCATTTCACTATCTAGCACCACCTCATTTAAATTCAACCATTGTTGACACAAATGTCTTAAAAAATGTTGAACCAATGGAAAAACCCACACAAGAATTTTTTCTGTATTTTTTACTTCCCAGTATTTGATAGACATACTAAAATCAATCAAGTTATGAAAACAAACTGATTGGCACAATTAAGGTCTGGACATGAATCTACAACCATCCCAAGTTAAATTCTTCTCCAGTCCATTAAACCTAAATGGCTAAACCTTTATGTTACAAAATCATAAATAAACTCTACCATGAGATCTTCATGCCTCACACTCTGTTCCATCCCAATTATTAGAACACAATCTGGTTATGGACAGATTAATTTTCATATCCCTGAAATCAGCTTTCATTTTGGAGATTAAATCCTAGGACTTGACAGAATATTTTTTAGCCATCCTACAACTTCAATCTCCTTCACGCGCTAAAAAGCATGTACATGGCTGACTGTGTGCTACAACTAAGAAAACATTGTGCACATAAAAATAGATAAACCCCAAAATCACTACTCAATACCAAGTGACCGAACCTAGGAGTAACTACTAACCCGGATTATCACTCAATACATGCTGATTTTAAGAGTTCTATTTCGGCCACAAAATTAGATCCAAGAACAGATATCAACTCACCCAACAAAAACCACTGATATCAATGTGACAGATCAGGGTCTATAAACAGACCAACCGAACTTAGCAGTTATATGTTTATTGTTGGTTGTTGATTCACTAATTGTTACTGATAAATTAAGTACGTGCTAGCTGTTGATCTATTGCTTCATCATTTTTTATTAATCAATTTCATTGTTTACAGATTGTTTCATTACTTATCTAACAACTAATTTAGTTAGCTATAAATTTCAGATCTACTTCAACTGTTCTACCCTTGGGATTGTGTATGTGTGTGCGCGCGCGCCTTTTTGACCCTATGTATGTATATGTGTTTAGTTGTGTGTGTTTGTGTCTATGGGTATGTTCTTTGTGTCTCTATGTATGCTATGTGTAAGCTGTAGTTGTCTAGGGCCTCTAGAACTTGGGAGCCTAGTCACCTAGGCAATTAAGCACCACCACTTAGGGGGTCCAGGCATTTTGTTAGCTTTATAATTATTTTTTATTTTAGATTAGACATGTTTACATGTGTATTTTACCTAGCATATTATATTAGTTTTCTAACCTTAATCAAATCCTATATTTACCAAGATTGACAATTAATGCGACACAAATTAGGTCTAGCTCACTTAAACTTGACATAAATCAAAACTGACTTTAGCCAAATCAAACTCAAATTGTCCTGAATCAAACAGAGACTAACTTAATTTAACCCTAAAATGACCCTACATGACCGAGTTTGACAAAAATTAGCCTTGAGTTGAACTGCCTTGATGCCAAAATGACCTAAATTGGGCCTAGAGGCCTTAGGTGACCCAATCCACAGGGGGCCTAGGTGCCCAGACTTGAGCACCTCCACCAAAGCCTAGGCCGATGCCGAGGCGGCACCCAAACATGTGTGGTTATGCATCATGAAATTCCAAAAGAAGTATGTAGGTATGGCAGATATGAGTATACATATACCTGAGAATAAACTTAACATACCTGATACATATAGATTTTGCAACAAGTATAAAGGTAATTAGGTAAATAGGTATGGCGATATCATAGGTACGGGTTAGCAAGTAAGCATATACACCCATAGTCATAGATCCATTTACAGCCCATTGGAAGACTTATTGGCAACCTCATTTATGTCACGATGTCTAGATTTGATTTTTACTTTAGCTCTTTAGCATAAAATTGGACAAACCGAACCTCAATACTCAAATTTGAGATGTAGTCAGCCAAAAAATTGCATTAGGAAATAGGCATATTGATAAGTTTATCTACTCTGATAATTCAAGAGACCTACAAACATGAAGTCTACAAGCGTCTATTGCACATTCAAGTGAGAATATCAGATTACTTCAAGAAGCTGGAAATCAAGAAAATCGATTATCATAGTCAGGTCATAATTATTGTTTTGAAAAGTGGGCCACGGACCCGCCTGAGCGGCCCACAGGCCCTGTCGCTTGAATTAGGCCTGGAGCGGCCTACAGGCACCGGCCCATTAAGCGGCCACGTGAGGCCCGCCTTCCCGCCTACGAGCCTGCCTAATACTCTCAATTGAGCACCCGCCTTATACTGTCTAATGCATAGTTTTGAAAAGCGGTATGCGTTATGCATGCGGAGAGGTCACCTTATAGAGTATATGCGGTATGCGGTAGGATATATGCAAAAGTATATGCAGTTTTGAATTTTTTTAGTAATTAATTAGTATATATAAAGTAATTGCACAATTGCATATTTAATTAGTCTATTACATATTTAGACCATAAAATTTGAGATAGATTCAGATATAAAGTTTCAATGAAAAGTAAAGCACCATTTTAAATGCATTCTAGGATCATTTAAACATAAACTTCAATGAAGCATGCACAAAATGGTTTATCACAAGTAGATAACAATCAATACTAACCAAATCATACAAAAAATGCATGCATGTTCAAGAGGTCCAAAATAACAAACGTTAAATAAGCATGTGTCTCGTATACATAACATACAACGAAATAGTACATCAAGCAAATGTTATCAATAAAAATATAATCTAGTTTGGGCCGAGATAACAAATGTCTATCTAAAAATCGTTGACTAATCGCCCTTATATGCGCGTAAGTATATGCGGTCCGGGTAGCCTTTTTTTGAAACACCGGTCTAATGTCTAGGCGGTTGATTTATCCCATGTGATGGGCCAAAAGAGTTGTCCGCCCATTAAAAAAAGAAAACATTAGCCCACAAGAGTATAGAAGACCCTGATCTTGTAGGCGGCGACTAGTCTTTGTTAGAGAGTACATATTAGCCTATTTAGCTAACAGGTTAATTAGTTAGTGGGCCTTCAGTATCTCGGCCCATTTAGCTTACTTGTGTCCCAAGTCTCAGGGTTTCTCCCTTGCTCCTATATATAGGACAGTGTTGTAAGTCTTTTATTCATAGAATTCGTTCAATACATTCATTATTATTTCTCACATGGTATCAGAGCAAGTTCACTCCTAGGGAACCCTACCGTAGTTGTCGCCCCTCTTCCATCTCCTCTTCGATGCACACGCAATCGTAGTCACCACCGCCTCTCTCTCGTAGAGAGAGCGACCGAGGGGGAGCGCCTCTGCCTGCAGGCGGCTGTCACCATCTCCACGGCTTAGGCCGATCGCCCGCCAAGCATATCCCGACCTCCATGGCTTCTCTTTCTTGAATATTTTATTTTATTTCCGTATGTCGGCGCTATCCATCCCGGCCAACTATCTATCTGTCATCTCCCGACGTTATCAGCCACCATCATTAAGCCGCCGTCAACAACAGCAATCAACGTCACCATCAGTCCCGCCGCAGCATCGTGCCGCCACATCACGCCGCAGTCGCATCCCACCGCATCCCGTGCAAGCATTGCGGCCAGCAGCAATATTGTTGTCGTCGTTGGCCGCAACCGTCACCAACAACCAAAGTAGCCGCAGTCGCTGCCTGTCAATGTGCCGCCCATGCCTGCCGGCCCTACGCTCGGCACCGTCAGCGCACAACAGTAGCGCCACCACCGCCAATCAGCAGCGACAACTGCAGCCAGCGACAGCCGCGTATTTCCCATATCACGTCGCCACCAGCCGCTGCAATCATCGCCATCTTACGTGCATGTCTGCTGCTGAGTTGCAGCCTCATTATTCAGCAACCGGATCCCCAGCCGACGATCGCACTCTTCGGCCGTCGTAGCCATGGTTTAGGTCGGTCGCCCACTAGGCATATCACGGCCTCCATAGTCATCTCTATCATCACTTCATAACATTGATCTTCCTGTACGTCGGCGTCATCCTTCCAAGCGATCTCCATCTGCCATCATCACCCTTTTATCCTCCGTCGTTGCTTCATGTATCCCTCATGGCCAACAAACATCAGTAGCAACACCCACCGCGGCCAGCAGCAAGTAGTGCCACCGCGGCCACCGTCGCCTACTTCCATCATCCCCAATAGCAGCAGCCGCCTATCCCCAGGAGCATCAGCAAAAAATGACCTTCGTCGTCACTCGTCGCACAGCAGGCGATGCGCCGATTAGCAACAACCACTGCATCAACAACAACAGTGCCACCACCAATTAGCCGCCAGCCATCAACAGCAGGCATCGCCTCTAACCCTACATCGCACGGACGTCCTCGGCACCAGCCTTCGCCGCCTCTCATGGAAGAGGCTCCGCATGCAGCCTCATGGCATGCAATATCTCCAGAGTCGTGCAGGAGACCGTTATCATCTTCTTTGTTGCGGCCAAGTGCTACATCAGCCACAGGACATAATCCAGTCATCTTCTACTACATCCTGCACTGTTGCCTAGCGCCATCATCTATCTTCCTTGGTCGTCATCCTTGCTGTTGTCAAGTTCTACAGTTGCCACCTTGATCACGCAAGCTACTACTCTTCATCACTCCATATTCAACCATATCGTCACCCCAAGTGTTTTGTCCCCCATTTCTAACAGTTAACGACATCCTCCAAAACTTCATGGTCAAAAAAAATCTCGGGATTAGATCCATTTAATTTTCCTGCTCAGATCTTACATTGACCCATTTAGCTCTTCCCTCCAGTTATCGGTTTCCAAACTCCACATTCTGCACTTCTCAATTTCACAGTTCCTCTCACTCCTACGAATTCCTTTCCAACCCTTCCACCCGTCATGTGTGTATCCCATTTTCTACGTGTGGGGGGTCATATATCCTTTCCTCCACACCATATACTCACTCTCTTCGTATTTGGTGTGGGGTGGATAGGGAGGAGAGGAAGAGTATGAGAAGAGAGAGAGCATGAGAAGAGTATGAGGGAGAGAATGAGTGAGAGTATGAGAGAGAGATGAGAGTGATGATATATATATTCCAGGCTACTATCTTCATGGAACTTCGTATTGTTCAGCACATTTGTTCTCCACGTCCAGACAGGATTGAAAGATCTTCATTGCTACCGCATTATGTACGTCAGGACAAGAGTTTGCTACGCATATTTCAGCCCTCTTGCTTCCTCTTCCTTCAGTGTTAGAGGTGGTTCAGTTGATCACTCTTGTTGCATTCTTGAGAGACCGATGGGTGCTTCTTCAGACTTCTCAAAAGCCCAGCAATTTCAAGCCTGCCAAATCTACATCTGCAAGGTCGATAGTTCATCTAGTTATATCTTCACTGAGCTATTTTCATCATGTCTTCTCCGAGTTGCATCTGTTGTTTTAGCATCACCTTCTGTCGATCTACTTAGGTCTTTCCCTGATGGATGATTTCCTTTCCCGTCAAGCCCCCAAAGTTCATGTGAAAGAGTTATCGCACTTGCATCGTATCATCAGCACATCGTCCAGTTCGTGTTTGTGCCACGTTATGCACGTTTGTCAGACGCTTTGAAGATTCCACTATTGCTACATCGTCATTGGAGATCGACGTTCGTGTCGCGTTAAGTATGTATTCCAGTGAAGATGGCATAGTCATGGTATGATGATCGTCTGCTCCAAAGTGACGAATTTCTATTGTAGCATTCAGGTTCCATGCATCAGATGTTCGTCCTTCCAGATGCACTCCAAAAGACATTCTTCAAAGCTAGAGGATCTCCAGTCTGCAAAATACAATTCCAAAGTAGAGAAACGTCGTCATCATATGATTTAGGGGGGAGTATTGCTTAAAGGGAGTAACAAATTTTGTATGGAGAGTGATATTTTATCTTTTGTCATTTCTATCTTTCATTTATCATTTTTTATCATTTTATCAAGTCTTGTAACTCCAAACTTGGACATGTGTTTCACCCATGCTCCAACTTGAGGGGGAGTGTTAGAAAGTACATATTAGCCCATTTAGTTAATAGGTTAATTAGTTAGTAGGTCTTTAGTATCTCGGTCCGTTTAGCTAACTTGTGTCCCAAATCTTAGAGTTTCTCCCTTGCTCCTATATATAGGACAGGGTTGTAAGTCTTTTATTCATAGAATCAATTCAATATATTCATTATTATTTCTGACACTCTTCTCCTACAACAATACCCTCGCAGCCTTTTGTAGACGCAAATCTCCTCCTTGTCGCTTCTAGCTGCAACCCTTCTCAGGGATGCACTTGCTTTGCACCCAACAGCGCAAGTGCTTGTGATTTTGGCCACGTTTGGCCTTCTCCCTCTCTCCTTTGGTTGTTATTTTGGAGGGAGCCAACCATTGTTGCTTTGTTGGTAAAGAATCAAGTTGTAAAGTCGATTTTGTTGTTTTACGACATTTGGGGAATCTTTCTCTTACTCAAGAGAGGACGGATCATTGCTAGGTAATTAACTAGACACTTATGTTGATTATTTGTTTGTTCCTTTTCTCTTTTTCTCCAGATATATATATGACGGTCGTATTCTTCTTTTTTTCATCAAATGATGTTGCTGCTACTATATGATGGCCTTCCTAGTGACTGTACGTATATGATTGATTATATGTGCATGTATTTGTTACATCATAGTACAAGTCAAAGCACAACTGTTATAAATTGTATAATACGTCACATAACTTTATGATACATTAACAATATATTCTATTGTACATTATATATTCTACTGTTTACTGGATAACATGATATTATTACATTATATCATATATTCTATATATGTTGTATAGTTAACTACACAAGGTACATTAATACAATATATATCTTCTACAATTCTATTGTTGTTCAAATTATTACATTATTGTAAACCACTAATAGAAAAAAAGACAAAGTATACATTGTTCAAATTCGCTTCATGTATTAGATATTCATTATACTAATGTACTTTGCGACCTTTTGTAAATGACCGATGATATGTCTGCTCCTTCAGCCCCTCGAAATCACCAGAATGCTACTTCCAATAGTAGATTGCAAAATCCAAGTTGGAAGTATTATGATCTTCGGGACCCGACTCGTAGAGATTGCCTTTGTTGTACTTTTTGCAAACATATCTCCACAAGTGGGATTTTCAAGTTGAAGAAACACCTTGCTGGAAGAAGAGGGGGTGTGGATGTTTGAATGAGTGTACCAACACAAGTAAAAAGGGACATTTCTGACTATCTAGATAAATTAGCAAAAAAGAATGCTAACAAACAAAAGTAAATGGATGAAGCTAGAGAGGTCAACATTAGGGAGCGGGTTGATGATGTGCATATGGTAGTGATTGGTGGTTCACAACCAAAGAAGCCTAAGGTGGTGGGGCAAATTAACCAGTATTTCAGGAAGGGCCCAGAAGATGTAGTGAAGGAGCAGTTGTCATCAAAGCAAGAGGAAATTAACATGAAATTGAAGAAAGAAGAAAGAAAGAACACAGTTCAGTTAATTAACATGAAGTTGAAGAAAGAAGAAAGGACGAACACAGTGTAGTTTATTGCAGTATATCTTGTTCCTTGGATTATTAAAGCATACCTATATAAGCATGTATTTACGTGAAACACTATGAACATCGAAGGGATAGCAAGTAATACAGTGACATTGAGGAGCTTCAACGTAATGTAAGAGGCTATTGACCAATTTGGTCTTGGATTGCGGGGCCCTACAATACATGAGTTGCGGGAGCCTCATTTGAAAAGAGATGTTGAACAGACTAGGAACTCGTTCGAGACTCACAAAGAAGAGCGGAGTGGTTGCTCCATTATGACAGATGCATGGACAGACAGAAGAGGAAGAAATATAATGAATCTCTATGTCAATTATAGGAAGGGAACAAGTTTCCTATGAGTTGTAGATGCATCTGCTGACATCCATAGTGTGGAGTTCATATTTAAGTTGGTTGATAGTTGTATAGAGGAAGTTGGGGCAGACAATATCGTGCAAGTGGTCATGGCCACACCACTGCTAATATTGCAGCACGAAGGCTACTCAAGGACAAGAGGCATGCAACTTTTAGGACTCTTGGCACGGCACACATAGTAGATCTCATGCTTAAGGGCATTGGGTAGTTGCCTAGGAAAAGAACCGTGATTCAAAAGTGCAAGAAGTTGGCCACCTTTATTTACACCCACACGGCATCCTCAGTTTGATGAGGAAGTTCACTAAGGGTGACTTAGGTAGGCCTGGTTTGACACATTTTGCCAAGGCCTACCTCAAATTGCAAAGCTTACTGGATAAAAGAAATGAGCTAAGAAGTATGTTTTGTTCTTTAAAGTGGGAGGAATGATGGTGTTTACTTTGAGAATATTCAAGACATGCGAGGGGGAGCGCCTTGCAAGTATGGTGACAACGCTAACATTTTGGACCTATGTGGTGTTTGCTTTGAGAATAATGAAGCCATTAGTCAAAGTGATAAGGTTTTTAGACGGTTAGAGGAAGGCAGCTATGCGCTCATTATATTCCACAATACTTGATGCTAAAAAGGAGCTAGCACAGAGACTAAGTGATGATCTACCACTCCTTAAGAGAATTATGGAGATTGTTAATGAGAAGTGGGACAAAAGGCTCCATCGTCCCTTACATGTGACGGGTAAAGGAATTTATTAATGTGACTTTTGTATTCAATGACTATTGAATGTATTTTAATTTCTATTTTCTATTCTATTCATTACGTTGTAGGGTACTACTTGAATCCATACTATTACTAGTTTGATCTAGAAATCAACAATCGACAAGGTATGATGGGGGGACTCATAGAGTGCATAGATATTTTTTCGATAAAGTGGCATTTAAGATAAAATCGTCTTGGAGAAAGAGATGCTTGTCTATAAAGAGAGTCAAAGGGTACTCAAGTGCCATAAAACAGAGAAAAGTCCTGACTTAGACCCCGGTAAAAATGCCTTGAATGAATTCAATTTAAATCCTTATTATGTTATTTGACTTGTAGTATTTTAAGATGAACAGTGGAGTGGTGGACAAATCATGGATATGATACTCCACATTTGCAAAGAATGGCACTTAGGATCCTAAATCTAACATGCACTTCAGCAAGGTGTGAAAAAATTGGAGTACATTTGGGATGGTAATGATCTAAAACATTCAAGATTATTAAATAGGTATGTATTTAAGATAGTGTAACATGAATAATATGTTCATATTTTTCTTCTTGTTTTGACATGTCTAAATCACTAAGAAAAGGAATAGGCTTGGCGTGCAAAGGAGGCCAAATGACTTGGTGTATGTGTGGTTCAATGCAAAACTTAAAGATAAAAAGGAAAAGTTTAAAGCAATGGGGGATCCTTTGGAGTCTGCTAATAGATACAAGGCAAAGGATTGGCTTGCAGATCTTAATGCAGATGAAGATGAGATCTATCTATGTGTTTGGAGTTACATGGGGACAACTAGTTGAAGCATATAGGGTGATAGAAAGGGTTTATACCATGACCAGAAGAAATCCCCAACCCACCATTCCTGCTCAGTCTACCGCTTTTACTGTTGGTGATGCACAAAGAGAAAAGACAAAAAGAGTTGCTTACCAAGAAGATTTTGATCCAAAAGGTTGAGGGAAGAGGATAGTTATCAAGGCGGGCGCCTAGGCGTTCTAGGCGCTCCACATGTCTCTCAAATCTAGGTGCATAGGGATCATAGGTCAGCTGGACAAACTAGGAGGGCTGGGCGGGCTAGGCGGTCAAGGCGGACAGCCTAGGCGCTTTTGCTGCAACTGCTGCAAACAGGTCAGTCCTTATACTACTGTTTCTCTATTCTTTCTGTACTTCCTCTTGTGCCTCCTATTCTAGCTCCTTTTCTTTTCTTTTTCTGACAATTGCTCCGGAATTTCATGTTCCTGTTACTGCTGCTTTTTTATTTTTTGTGACTTCCTCCTATGTTCCCTCTTATTGCTATCTCTATGTTACTTATTTCAGAATTCCACACTCATACAACATCTCCTTCTTCCACATCTAGTAAACTACTGGTACTACTTCCATTTGCATCTTTTGTTCTATTTTTTTTTTACTTATTCTTGCTCCTACATCTTCAACAGCTACTGTTGTTTGCATGTGTGCGTTAAAATTTCTCTCTTCTTCATCCCCCATGTTTCCTCCAACAACTCCTTTACAACTGATTCTTTTTGTTTATCTAACTTCTTCCTCCTTCAAATCTCCTCTACTACTGTTGTGTGTTTCATTTTTATAACTTCTTCCTACAAGTCACTTGCATTTTGCTTTCTTTTTTCCTGTTTTTTTTTTCTCCTACAGTTCCTACATATCTTCCTCCTGTTGTTATTCATCCTCATAATTCTGCTTCCTCTAATCGTCCCAATAGTTATCTATAGAAGTTAGGCATATGACAACATTTAATGAGCAAATAGTGCAAAATTGCAAGTAGTATCATGTGTATAAATAAAAAAATATGTAACTTAAAATAAGCCAAAAAACAAAAACGCCCAGAAAAGCCTAGGCGCCCATAAGTTGAAACCTACCGCCTAGCCACCTTGACAACCTAGGAGGTGTTCCCCTAAGGATACTCTAGTGCTGAAGAGATGGAGGAAGATTGGGAATTAGGGTTGAATTAAGGGGGGAAGTGATATTATAGCATTTTTTACTTTTTGGTCATGTACACTTCTGGTTGGGCATACACTTTTCATTTTTTTGCGATTAGACTATTGTCATGGATCCATGGACACATCCTCTGTTATGCTAAACAGCTACTGCCTACTTGTTTTATATTTACATTCACATTAATGTTACTTATGTTGTATGCAGTATGTCTATGAAATTTAATATCTAATTAAATATTTGGTGGCATTGTATTAATTATTTCTTGTTTCCAGATTTTCATGTTGGTGTCTTGTGTCATTTCTAGGATTGGATCTATTAATTTGATGCAGAAAATGTTCCATCTACAGGTACAACGTTAATTTAGCTTTATTTTTTTATTTTCTTCATGTGTTACATGTATTTACTTGAATTGTATTTGTTCATTGTCATTTATTATTTTATAGTTGTGTTATAATTTATAAACTATTTGGGTGTTTTATTATGTAGTATAGGGTGTTCAGATAAGTGTAAAAGGTCCCTAAATGTATTTATCTATACAGAAATGTGTGTAATTTTCTATTCAATTATGTGAGAATTTAGGCACCCGCTATTTCAAAAAGCGCGTGCCTGAGCGTCTGCCTGGCACTCAAGCGGCCACAAGGTGTTGTTTGCACGCCTCCCGCATCCTGTTTTAAAATTATTGGTCATAATTCACAATTTTAAAAAGCGGACCAGGCGGCTGCTTAAGTGGTTATTTAAGCACCCAAGGCACCTGGTGCTTAATATAAGCCTCAGGTGCCCAGAAGGTGACTGCAATTAAGCGGGCTTTTTTCGACTAGCCCAATCAATTGCCTACTTGATTGACCGCCTACGCCGCTTAATTGGTTGACGAAACCATGAATCTGATTGTATATAATACTATATATGTCAAATGCAGTGATTTTGGTGTAATTATGCAAGTGTATAAAATATACAATTACATATTATATTATACATACTTAATGTCATCTATAACTTTTAGCTTGCATGGTAACGATTATCATATATTGTATGTATCAATATGTACTGTGCAGTGCAAACAGTGTGCTGCTGTAGATATATAAGCACACATACATATATAAGAAGCGATATACATTTTGTACTTAAATGTTAAGTATGCAACCATATGCATTGCATTGTGTTGTTGGTACATTATTATATGTACATCACTAGTATTCTCCAATGTTTACATATGTATTTAAGTATATATGTGTGAAAAAAAGAACATTTTAATTGTCCGATTTTTAAAAAGTGGCTGCTTACAGCGGCGCCTAGTGCTTAAGCAGTTGCAAGGTCTCATCCCTTCGCCTACAGCTTTGCGTTTTGTAAAATATTGGGTAGGGCTGTACATTTCTCGGTCCAGACCGGCGGACCGGACCGGTTATTCGGTCCGGTCCGGTCTTGTACCGACTTGACTTTCGGTCCGGTCTTTGGTCCTTAATTTCTCCTAATTCCGGTCCTCGGTCCGGTCCGGTCCAAAACCGGTAGAAATCGGTCTGGACCGGTTGGACCGAATAATATAAAAGAACTTCTTATACATGTTAATTAAATCTAATATTTATAAAGGATATTGCGGATATAGAGTATAATATAAAAAACTTCTTATACATGTTAATAAAATCTAATATTGATAGTTGTTACCAAACTCAAATGGTGTTTTATAATTTCTATATCATAGTTGTTTTATATTTTATAGTCAAGAGTATATGAATACAAGTTATCCGATCCGGTCTCAGTCCGGTCCATGCTTGTTCCGGTCCGGTCTAGAACCAGACCGGTTATTATTCAGTCCGGTCCTCGGTCCATATATTTTTTGTTAACCGGGTCTCGGTCCAGTCCGGCCCGGGTTTGGACCGATGTACAGCCCTAATATTGGGTCATATGTTGAAGCAAAGTATCATACCACACAGCCCCCAAAAATTGGTATTTGGTAAAATCAATTTTATATCCTTACTGCATGAGCTGACTCTATAATGGACAGATTAAAGATAGATTGTCTTGTCTCTGATTGATGATTCGAGAGACCTGCAAAATGAAATCTATTTGCGCCTGTTGCAAATTAACGTGAGAAAATCCCATTCCATCCAGAATTGTGAAGTAGATTATTATCATAATCAGGTCTTGTGTGGAAGCAAAGTAATATGCCATAGCCCACAACAATTGGTAAAATTTGTTTCAAATCCTTAATGTGACACAGGTTATCTAGGCTCCTGCCTAGGCACCCTACAGTGTTATCAAATTCCGGTTGGACCTTCCGGTCCGACCGTGAACCGGTGGCCCTACCGGTTTGGTTATTGTATAAACCCAGTAATACCAGTCTAACTTGTTAGATGGCCGATCCAACTGGTCAGAAGTGACTGGTTCACCGGTTAACCAGTTGCACCAGTTTGACTAACGAAAACTTCTATCTCAAACAATGAGTGGGTGACTATGATTTCCTTCTCACCTCTCAACATGTGACTCATTTTTGGACATAGACGAACAAAAACCCACACCCCTGATTTACCCATTCCCAATATTCACGAGAACTTTTGCTCCACCTGATGTAAAGAGGTCTAGTTTTGTTTAGGATCACATTGTGTTAATGAACATTGCATTTGGAAGTATTGTTTTGTATGAAACATTAGTATTGTTGTGATGTATAATGTTATGGCTTTATTGTGGCCTCTAACCATTCTACTTGTACCTTCATTATAGTTGAACTAGTTCATATTTTACCTATATTGTCTATATTTTTAGCATATTAATATGATTTTTATACATTGTTGATGCCATCGGTTGAACCGGTTAACCGGGAACCAGTAGCCTCACCGGTTCGATGACCGATCCGACCGTGATAACATTGTCACCCTACGCTCTGGGCAGTGCGCCTCAAACTGGGCGCACAGCCCCTTAGGCGACCTAAGTTGCTGCCTAAGGCCTTTTAGGCCCAAATTAAGCCACCTATAGGCTAATTTAGCATAAGTTAATTCTATACTTGATCATGTTGAGTCATTTTATGGTTAAAATGGGTCTGATCTATCCCAAACCAGGTTGAATTTAGGTAAATTAGGACTGATTTGGGATGCATTATTGGGGGGGGGGGGTATTTAATTTGGAAAATTTATGTCTGATTTGGCTATGTTAGGCCTCATTTAGATCAGTATAGGGAAAATTAGGGATAGTTAGGTTAGATTAGGTCATGTTATGCAAAATTTGGTTTGATTTAGTTAAAATCATGTCAAATTTGGGCATATTGGGTTTAATTTGGAGAAAAAAAAGTCTGATTTGGGGGAAATGGGTCTAATTTAGTGAGATCAGATTTGATTTAACCAAATTAGGTGTTGTTCAGGTCAACATAGGGAAAATTTGGGGAAATTAGGTCAGTTTGGTCATATTATGCAAAATTAGGTTTGCTTTAGGCCAAATCATGTCAAATTTGGGCACATTAGGTCTGATTTGGGGAAACAAATATGATTTGAGGGAAATAGTTTTAACTTGGGAAGACTAGGTCTGGTTTGACCAAATTTGGTCTTATTTTGGCCCATATAGGGTAAATTTAGGAAATTAGGTCTGATTAGGTCATGTTATACAAAATTAGGTCTGATTTAGACCAAATTAGGGCAAACTAGATTAAATTCAGTCAAATTAGGGTCAATCAGTTCTATTTTAGGCCATGTTAGGTGTGATTAACCTAAATTCTATGTAATACTATGTAATCATGTCATTATTAAATATTTACATATCTGAAATTAGGAATGTAAATATCAAAAAATAAGCATTATCCATATAACTTAAATAAATAAAAAGCAAAACGCTTAGAAACACCTAGGGCCTAGCCGCCTTATCAACTATGATCTATACTGCAGCAATCTTGTTCTTAATGACTCACCAGAGCTAGTCATACGGAGATCAGTTGCCAATTTTTCAGATTAGCTATGCTGACTAAGAAGATCCGTTCTGCTCGCACGAAATTTGGAAACTAGGTGGTTGGTTTGTCCATAAAGTTGTAATTCATGCAACTCTTCGTTACAAGGAAAGTTGGCAAGAAAGAAACCTTAGATCCAAAAGCCAGGCAGTGGGGGTGTGCCTGGCGGTCTGTTAGAAAGTAGTTAACTGTTTATTTTATTTTTCTTTTAGTTGTTCCCATTTTTATTCATCCTATATTTTTTGTGTGTTGCCATAATTCTATGTATAGGACTACGTTATATGCTGCCTTGTACAGTTCAAGTAGGCAAAAGATGGGGGAACCAAAAAGTAATAGCTACATCAAAATGTCAAACATTAGGGATGTCTGCCCTCTCATTTGGCCAGAGAGCAACCAGCCCAATTTCCAGAATCTGTCCCGCACACCACTTTGATTGATGGGAAGCAGTTTCTTGGTTAATTGAGGAGAATAGGGATGGGAAGTCAATCATGTTCCCAACCGGTTCAACCAAATGAACTGTTCAGTTCAGTTCAGTTAAGTTCAGTTATAATAACATTGTATGTGAGTGTCTCTCGATAAAATAAGTGACCTTTTCACTAACAATAGTTTTGAAAGCATGCAAGATTCTGATGAAATAAAAAATCCAAATGGGTGGATTAATAAACTGTTGTGACGAACAAGAATATTTTGTGTACCAGTCCAGCTTTTAATTCAGCTGTCAAACCGATCACTTAGCAGATACACAAATCCAGTGCAGGATCTAATTAGCTATGTTGTTCACAGGTCAGTATTGACAGATGGCACATGTTTTTGAGAAAACCATATGCCCAGCCGATACAGAAATATCTGACATAACTGTCACTCAAGTTACAATCCATGGTTACCGTATAACAGTGTCTATAATGAAACTACAAAATAGAAGTTATAAAGTATGTTAAGCATCAGAACAAGAAAGAGCAGGTGGAGTGATGGACAACTTATGCCCAGCTATGCTGTTCATAGGGAAGTATTGACAGATGGCACATGGTTTTCAGATACCATATGCCCAACTGATACAAAAATATATAACATAACTGTCACTCAAGTTACAATCCATGGTTATCATATAACATTGTCTATAATGAAACTACAAAATAGAAGTTATATCATAAAGAGAGTGATGGACAACTTACAGAACTATTGGTCAGTATTTGTGACTTAATTTTCCTCAGAAGAGAGCTCTTCTCTGCATGAATAACCCAAGTATTTAGACGAACAGTAAGAATCACAAGTATATACATACAGTCTAATATGTAAGTGAAGAAGAATTGACAGTAAAAACAGCTTAACCTTCATCAATATCTTCTTTCTCCCAACATACATCTAGGTAACGCAATGCCTTTCGATATTTTCTCAAGGCCATTTTTAGATTTTGGTTCTGTGTCAAGAAATGGAAGGAAAAAAACATGATTCTCAATAACAAAAGAAAATATACACAAGATATAGGATAAATAGAAGGAAACTTCAAAATAACGCACTGTTGTTTTTGTAACAGTAAAAATTAAATGGCCCAAACAAAACATACATGGTATAGCAAACGGATATTGCCAATAAACAGGAAAGGGAAAACAGACAGGCTTGAAATAGTTGCATACTTGCATCAGCAAAAGCTTATTCTCCACAAGACACCTTTAATCCGCCTCTTGGCATCAATACTTAAGAGTACATTAAAAATAGATAACAAATCTGTACGACTGTAACACATGTTATAAACATGGCACTAAACATCCTCGTCAACTGGCATTCAAGCCTCGGTGTTGTCCATGTCTACTCAAGTCTGACGTCAAAACCTGGAAAACTTCCATGTTCCATTTTGCTCCCCACTTGTTGACATGTGTCGATGACTTCAGCCTAGATGAAGATGATAACACTCTAGTTGGTTCAAAAAATCCATCTTTTCAACAATCCTTGCAGTAGTTATTGCACACATGGTGAAGGCTTGGGAAAACTTGGCAGGAAACTGCTCTTGAAATCAAATATAATTGTACTTGGTTTTTAGCTGAAGAGTGGTACAAATTTTCCTCTAAAATACATCTACCACAAGTCTTCCAAGTTTTGGTGTAGAACCAAAGCCGTATTTGATTTCACCCCCTCTTTGCGAACTGAAGTTTTCGAAATTAAGTCATTTTTTTTATTTAGCATGTGTTGCAACTAGGATGTATGCAGATATAGAACAAAACATATTTACAGCAAAGTGTGAGTTGTAAACATGTACTATTGACGAATATAGAGGGATTATGTTCTTTGAACATGTAGTGTTGAAGAATATAGAGGGATAATATTTTTCGTAAGGTTTGATGCATTCTGTTGAATTCCACCCGTCAAAGTCAAGACTAAGTCAACATCCACTGCTATGGTTATAAATGCACAATATGCAGGAAAACTACAGGCGTTAAACAGTGGCCTACTTGCATTAGATGACGAAGTGAATGTTCTTGGCATCTATACTTATAATATATTAGCTGACGAAAACTAAAAAAAATTTACAGATTGACCTTTGGCATACAAACATGACACCAGTATCACCACCGAAAAGATAATCAGACTCTAGTTTTGTTATATATATATAAGCATAGGTATGACATCCTTAATTGAAGTTAAACATGCCACTTAGATCGTTTTATACAAGTAGCTGCATTTCCTTACGCTTAAAATAGAGTGGCAATATGGCATGCGTGCAAAACAGTTTTATACAGTAATACTAGTAAGTATGCAAGGATGTGGTAAACAAACTGAACTTTTTAATATGCATAAGCCATCTTTACCTTGTAGCAATCATTGCCAAATGTTTTAGCAGATTCTACGGCATTCATCCACCAAGAAACCTCATTGGGCTTTTCGTCAAGATCAATTGGCCAATCAGGAAGAATGTCACCGTCTTTAAAATAATTCGCCAAGCCATAATCTTCCCCGTCAAGGATTTCACCACAGTCAGATATCTCAACATCTATAGTCGGACAATCTTTCTCCCCCACAGGAATATTCTCAATTGCACGCACCACACCCATTCCTTTCAGAATCTTACCAAAAACTACATGTTTCCCATCTAAATGAGGTGTCCTTGTTGTAGTAATAAAAAACTGAGAACCATTTGTGTTCGGACCAGAATTAGCCATGGAAAGCATTCCTTTCCTTTCGTGCTTTAATGTGAAGTTCTCATCTTCAAATTTCAACCCATATATAGATTCCCCTCCTGTCCCATCACCAGCTGATGTGTCTCCACCTTGTATCATAAAACTCTTGATGACACGATGAAATCGAGAGCCCTGCAGTAATTGAATTTAGCAATTCAAATCAGGCATGGAATAAATTAAAGCAATACGGTAGACTTGCAGGAAGAAAATGGAAACATTTGTTGCACGCAGTAACAAGTGGTCTGGCAGTCAGTAGTGACAACAATATTCAAATTATAAGGAAGCAATAAGAATGATTGTGTGAATGTTCTTTATTATTTACTTGTATCCTTTGCAAGTCTATGAAAAACAAGCTTTGAAGCAGCAATAGTAAAGATAGAAGATAAATGGTAAATGGATTCAAGCACAGTTCTATAGTCCTTTACAGATGTTTTGATTTATTCATTTTTAGTTATTAGAGCATGTTTTCAAGTTATCCAGGCACACCAAATACTAGAAACATGGTCCAGAGAGACAACAGAAAATTTTGACCCTTTCTTTCTTTAAGAATCGAAGTCATTTCAGTTAGTAAAAGAGAGAATGCATCAGGGTAGAGGGAGGGAGAGAGAGAGAGAGAAGGGAAGATAGCCAAAGGACCCCAATCCTCTACATACGTCACCTGCAAAAGAGTGTATCTCCCATAACAACAAAAAAACTTCTCAAAGAGAAACTGTGGTTCGACCTAGCATTAGAAACCACAGCAACTTCCACCGAAACACCAGCCTGTCACTTTGCCCAACCGTAAAAATCTTTGAATCGTCATGGCCCTCTTATCAGACTCGCCTCTTCTCATTGCTCCATTATGGAGCCTTCAACATTATCCAAAGTCCGGCCTACTCAACCACCGATTTGACTCCAGAACAATCTAAGCCTTGAATCTGCTTTCTGTCATATCATTTTCGTTTAAAATACTCCTTTCACTTCTTTGAGGATCAGATGTACCATTTCCCTGTTGCCCCCCTACACCTACAATCGCAAGAGAAAGAATTCTTTAACAACCTCGGCATAGCGAACTCCTCCTTACCTACATATTCACCTCCTTCTGACGTCAAAATAATTTTAGCTACCAGTAGAGGTTCCACTCTGCCTACTGGCTTTCCTATCTGCCAAGGAAGGACAAAAAACCAAAATGGTACACTTCTACAAAAATAATTCCGATCATAGCACCTTTATGAAAATAATTCCCAAAATAGCCCACTTTCTAAAGAAAATGCCACCTGAATTGGCGTTTTTTTGATCAAATACATGAAAACGCCATTGTCTTTGGAGCTTTCAGTCAAAAATGAAAAAAAAAATTGAAAAAAAAACAAAAACAAAGGAAAAACGTCAAATATGTTGGCGCTCACCCTACACATTTGGGGTGAAAATGCCAACTTATTTGACGTTTTTCCTTTGTTTTTGTTTTTTTTTTTTATTAAAAGCTCCAGATGCAATGGAGTTTTTGCTACTTTGACCAGAAAAACGCCAATTCAGGTGGCGTTTTTTCAGAAAGTGGGCTATTGTGGGAATTATTTTCACGGAGGTGCTATAGCCGGAATTATTTTTGTCAAAGTGTACTATTTTGGTTTTTTTTCCGCCCTCAACTCCCTGCTACCCCACCTGACATTGGGCAAGGAAAAGTTCCTCAAGGAACTTGGGAAAAATAATCAACTCTAACCGAAAGATGTCCCTCCTGATGCCAAAATAGTTTCAGCAACCTGCAACCCCCATTAAAAGAGCTGCTTACCTTCCTACCTCCCCAAGGAACTATCATGGATCACTTCCTCAAGATCACTACTAAAACAAGAGTACCTTCACCTCTTTAAATAGCCCGAAACAGCAACACCACAGGTGGGGGAAGCTCGAACATAGACAAGGCCATCAAGGTACACCCCAAAACTGTGGCCCCTCACAACATGAGCCACCGTGCCAAACTTGAACAGCCACAGCCTGGCACCAGAAACGTCTGGTGCAATGAATCCATAAAGGAGGAGAGCACCTCCAGGCTCAATGACGCAGGCCAACAAATATCTAAATGCAGTGGAGTGGTCATCTATTTTTTTCAGTGTGATTTGATTATTTCACCCGTGATTACATGTTTTGAATGTTTAACGATTCCCCGGTCTCACCCGCGTCCATTTCTCCACCATTCACCAATAGAGTAAATAACTAGTTTACAGTTTCCCCCTCATGTTCCATCATAATCTTGAAAGTCAATGTATGAGCTTATCTGCTTAGGGTGATATCATGAACAACAGACGCTGCACCTTCCAAATTGTGCCCGGCAGTACTGACCGGCTCCCCTACTATATGGGATTGTGAACAAGAGGACTTGCAACAAGGTCTTAATAGATAGAAATGATAATTGATACGGGAGTAAGAATCTTTGTTTTATATAAAATGGCTCACTGTGCATGAAATAAGAATTGGCCCCGAAACTAGAGTACAGACAAAAGGTATTCTGTAAGACGTTCAAAGGTCGGCGATTACAAAAAAACGACAAATAACTATTTAATATACCTTGAAATGTAAGGGCACACCAGTGTTCGGGCCAACGCCCTTCTCTCCAGTACAGAGGGCCCTAAAGTTCTCCGCCGTCTTGGGCACCACGTCGCTGAAAAGCTCAATCACAAGCCGCCCTTCCAGTTCTCCCCCAAAGCTCACGTCAAAGAAGCACTTCGGGTTTGCCTGCGGCTTGGTTCCTGCTCCCTCATCCCCCACTGCAGCCGCTGGCCGAGAGTCGTAGACGGCGGACTCAGTCCCGGCTCCCTCCGCGCTGCTCCGGCTCTCATCCGACCCGTCCATGAGAGTCGCCGGAAGCAAAACGAAGTTCCGATGAAGAGTGAAAACCCTAAACTCGGCGAGGCGCTACCCGTCAATGTGGCCGAGCAGGAAAAGAAGAGTCTGGAGAGTTGAGACTGGTTGGAGGCTGCTCTCGTTGGTGCCGCGGACTGTGCTCAGCAATTTGCAGTTGTTCAAACTGCTGTATTTATATTGATGAACATGACGACGAGGGTTTTCTTTTTGGCTTAAAATAATATATAACTAGTTAAGATTGATTTGTAAGGATAAGCAGATGACGTGAAAGGTTGTCACGTCCTCCAGCTTTTGCCAAAATGTTGTCTTGTCTGGCTCCCACCATTTTAGGGTGATACAAAACAAGAAACTGTTTTAGATCGTTTCTGCCATGAATTGGCTACGACATTAATGGTACGTCTATTTTACGGCAAGAATTTTAAAATGTCACAATCAATGAGATTTATATGGAAAGTGAGGGAATGAGGATATAGAAGGGTGTGTGTGTGTGTGTTTGGATTGTTTTATTATTGATGGTAGAATTTATAATGCAAGAGGAGAGAGTAAATTGGGACATGTTTATAGGAAAAATCTAGACATTGTATATTACATCTTGGTTGTCCATTCGATTCTCAAAAATGTAAGCAGCATTGTGTATCAGGGCATTGGTCTCCAAGCAATCTGTATTTATTAATGGATTAAATTTTTGACAAGCTTAAGTGTGTTCATGCACGTTTGATGTGTGCTGAAATCATCCAGCCAAACCGTCCCACCATTGTCCCCCACTTGCCCATGTGCTCATCCCACTTCCTGTGACACTTGTCCACTGGCCTCACTTGTCCCACCACCTACTCTCTTATTGTAATTTTTTTGTTTATTTTAAAGAAGGAAAAATAAAAGAGGAGAAGAGTGAGAGATAAATAGAGAAGAGGAGGGAAGCAATGAGAAGAGGGTGAGAGAAGGAAAGTAATGAGAGGAGGGGAGATGATGGAAAGTAATGAGAGTATGTGAGAGGAAGGAAGTGATGAGATGAGGGAGGGAGGGGGGAAGTAATGAGAGGGGATAGGATGGAAGTAATGAGAGGAGGGGTAGAGGAGGAAAGTAATGAGAGGAGGGATAGGAGGGATGTAATGAAGAAATAGGAGGGTAGTGTGAGAAAAGAATAGGGAAGTAATAAAGAAAGAGAAACGAAGTATGAGGAGATAGGAATGAAGTAATGAGTAGGTGAATTTCACTATTTTATTAGTATGTATTTATCCTTTTTGGGTTCTTTTAGCTATTTGTAGCGCATGTCCAAGATAATATGTGATTATTCACCAAGAGTGTGGGATTATTGTGAGATGTCCCGCGCCACACAAAGCGAGATTATTCAAAACAAAACCACAGAAGAGAGATTAACAAACTTATTAGCGAAAAATACTAAAAAAATTAAAACCTTTTTGATAAGACAGCCATATTACAAGAACCTTTACACAAGAGTACTTTCATTCCTCAAAGCATTCACAAGGCACACTGTCAACATGTAACGAAAGCATTGTTCCAGAACATATATACATGATTCCATCAAATCTGATATACAAAGGGCATGTAAAGGTGGCATGTCCGCAAAACATCTGCAAAACGTTTCCAAAGACCCGAGTGTACGGGGATGACTCTAGGACTCTACCAACAAAAGACATCCAACAACATCTCCAACCTTATCAGCTACTGCTCCTCTGGCTGTTGCTCAACCTCCTCAGCACGATCTCTACCTTTCATGCTCGTCCACCTAAAAAGTTATTTAACCAACGGGGTGAGACACACAATCCCAACGAGAGATATAACTCTCTGCCAACTCTATTATTATCATAGATAAGATAAACTGAGCAGCAGAATAGATACAATTAAGATGAAACATGTAATGATTATTAACAGGAAGGGCAATTACTGTTGAATTATGAAACATCATGATAATTAAAAAGGAATATGAAAAATGTGTATATTTTTTAATCAAGAACACTGCATAAAGATCAAACAAGGCCTCAAACAATATTTTTGTATTTGATCCTATCCAATTATAGTACATGGTTGATTATGTATTCATTATGCCCTGAGGATTACCATCCAAATCTAACTGACCACTTGATAAGTCGAAATTGGTACCACACAAGGTATAATGCAAGAGCCGGAATTCACGACCTCACCACACCTCTTGGCCAACACAAGAGAAAACACCGCAGAGACATATTAGTCAATTGCAAAATCTGGCATATAGCCAAGATCAGGGATTTGTTCAGGCATGGCCATCCACATATATAATCATAACTAGTCCACCTTGGTACAAGTACAATGCTAGAAGAATAGGCTCACACATGGCCGTTCTAACAAAGGAGTGGCTCACGCATGACCATCTATATCACAATAAGATCGGCTCACGCATGGCCGTCTCATACATCATGTATTTAAGGATATAAGGAATTACTTGACTTGTACCCCACATATTCAAAAATATGCGCTCTGAGTTAAACTCGTTTCACCATCCAGCAATAAAGTCAACAATGGAATGGATCTATGGCACGTGGAAACTACACTATCAGATTTCACTTGCTTAATCACATCAATTTAACATCTTTAAGCATCAATCAAGTTACAACGTATTGCCTCTAAACAAGATCTACATAAACAAGGCATAACTCATCACTAGAACAAATTGATTCACATTAAGTGTGGTCTCATCACATCATGTCTCTTTATGCTTATTATTCACCACATGTCCATCACAAGGACCAATGTCCATCACAACATAACCACCATAGCTCATACCTGGCTATGTTCATCAATCAGTATCACCTGCATGGTTAGAAGTTGATAACAAGAAGGCAAAGCATCATCATCTCATAGAACTCAAGCCATACATTTACTCCATACATTTTACATCATAGAAATTAGGGTTTTAATTCTCCCGATTAGGGTTTATAAGGTTGGATCACCAACCATCCTTAGGCTATCACTTCCTTCATTATTATGAGATGTGTTATGAGACATAGAAGCATTTTTCTCATTATCACTATAAAACATGTTATGTAGTATAGGAACATAACCCTCACATCACATGTACAACTACTCCACAAGATATCATATCATCACTGTGAGACCTTATCATCAACATGGTATGTTCCAACCATCACTATAGAGTATCGCATCACACCATGTGACCCCGGTATCAACAAGATGCAACACTACGCATCACATAGGGTATCAGTTAGAGTTAGGGTTAGGTTAGGGTATCAGTTAACCCTAAATATGGGGCAACCAACCTATGTAGGGTATCGACCTACCAACTCAAGGATGAGTATCGGTTTATCATCACTTTGTATCGGACTCAACACCTCAATGAGAGGGTGTCGGCCAAGGCACAACAAAGGATATCATTCTAGAGGTGCATGAGAAAGTGTATCAACCACACTATCTCACAGGGTATCGGCCACACCATCTATTAGGGTATTGGCCTCACCTTCAACTAGGGTATCGACCCACCCATCAACTAGTGTATCAGCCTATATGCCCCTTTGTGTATCGACCACACTATCTCATAGAATATCGGCCATTAGGGTTTGGTTGTATCAGTTGAACCTCAAGGGAGGTATTTCTCACCTCTAATCAAGATGTGTTAGGCTATGGAGTATCGAATTGCAAGGTGTGTCGGATTGAACATGTATATCGGATTAGGTTACCCATGTCGACTTCCATACTCAACTAAAAGCATGGAGATTCAACATTCTTCCTCATTAGTCATCATCAGACCATAACAAACCCTGCCATGATAGGTATATCAGTTTAATAAGAAGCATATCGGTTTGGCATGTCAGATTGCATGTATATCGATTTAGCATATCATATCAGTTTAGTCATCTTCTACCTCAAGATGATGATACTAATAAGGTAAAAGGAAGGCGCCTTTGTCTCCCACTTGGAACTCCAAGGGTCTGTGATGATTTTCTGCATACAACTTCTGTTTGTCCTATGCTGCTTTTAACTATTGCTTGTATCACTTTGATCTTCTCTGTCGTCTGTTGTACAAGCTCAGGACCTAGAAGTTGATACTCCCCTATCTCATACCAACACAACAGAGACCTACAACATCTCCCATACAATGCCTGATATGGTTCCATGTCAATACTTCTCTGATAGTTGTTATTATAGGCAAACTCTATCAGACTAAGGTGTATATCCCAACTTCCTATAAATTGAAGAACACAAGCCCTTAATACAACCTCTAAGATATGAATGGTCCTTTCAGACTGACCATCTATCTGTGGGTGGAAGGTAGTGATGAACTTCAACTGAGTACCCAGAGTTGTATGCAGTTGCTCCCAAAAGTGACTTGTAAACCGAGGACCTCTATCAGATACGATAGTAGTTGGAACACCGTGCAAACACACTATCTTGTCAACATAAACTTGAGCAAGTTTCTCCGCTGTGAACATTGTCTTTACGGGAAGGAAATACATTGACTTGGTCAACCTATCAATGATTACCCAAATGAATTCATAACCTATGGTTATCCTAGGCAAACCGACCATAAAGTCCTTTGTCACATGATCCCATTTTCACTGAGGTATAGGCAACAGTTGCAACGTTCCTATAGGCTTCTGATGCTCAAATTTGACTTGTTGGCAGACATCACATTTTGCAATGAACTCAGCTATATCTTTCTTCAAGCTTAGCCACCAATACATATCCTTCAGATTGTGGTACATCTTGGTACTACCTAGGTGCATAGCGTACATAGATGTATGGGCTTCTTCCAACACCATCTTCCTTAGGTTATCCACATCAGTAACTACTATCTTGTGATGATAACATACTATCCCATCTTCTGTCTCGTGAAAACCATCACACTTCTCGCTGCCGAACTCTGATCTAATATGTCGTGTCACAGTATTTGTCTGTTGAGCTTCTTTGATATGTTGTCTCAACGTAGGCTTCACTTGCAACTGTGCCAACAAACCGGCTAACAAAGAGACTTCCAAACTTGATATTCATCTGACGCAAGGAGACCAACATGTCTCACTTGTGACACATTAAATAACTCAATTGACCTCTATCCATAGATGAAGACTTCCTGCTCAAAGCATCTGCCATGACATTCGCCTTTTTGGGGTGATAATCAATTGTGCAATTGTAATCTTTGATCAACTCCATCCAACACCACTGTCTCATATTCAACTCCTTCTGTGAAAATATATACTTTAGGTTCTTGTAGTATGTAAAGATCTGACACTTCTCCCCATATAGATAGTGTCTCCAACTCTTCAAAGCATGAACCACAACAGCTAGCTCCAAATCATGAGTCGGGTAATTTTTCTCGTGTTTCTTAAGCTGTCGAGAAGCAAAAGAAACTACTTGCTTATCTTGCATCAACACACATCCCAAACCATTCTTGGATGCATCACATAAGACAATGTATCCTTTTCCTTGCACGGGCAAAACCAAAATCGGTGCACTTGTCAGCTTCTCCTTTAGCGTCTGAAAAGCACGTTGGCATATGTCGTCCCAAACAAACGGCACATCCTTCCTCATCAACTTAGTTAGGGGTAGGGCGATAACGTAGAAATCCTCAATGAACCTCCAGTAGTAGCTTGCCAAATCAAGGAAATTGTGCACTTCTGTTGGCGTCTATGGTTGTTCCCATTCGGTCACAGACTCTACCTTCTTAGGGTCCATGCGTACTCCCTCTGCAGATATAACATGCCCCAAGAAAGCTACTTCCCCCAACCAGAACTCACACTTGTTGAACTTAGCATAGAGTCGGTGTTGTCTCAACACTATCAATGCCTGACGCAGATGTTGTCCATGCTGCTGACTATTCCGACTATATATCAAAATGTCATCTAGGAAGACAACCACAAACTGATCAAGAACGGTTGGAACACCCCGTTCATCAAATCCATGAACGTTGTCGGTATATTGGTAAGCCCAAACGGCATAACCACAAACTCGTAGTGACCATACCTCGTCTTGAAAGCTGACTTTGGTATGTCATCCTCCTTGATCCTCAACTGATGATAGCCTAACCACAGATCTATCTTTGAGAACACCGCCACGCCTCACAACTGATCAAACAGATCATATATCCTAGGCAAGGGATACTTATTCTTTATCGTGACCTTGTTCAACTGTCTGTAATCTATGCACAATCCCATAGACCCATCCTTCTTCTTCACAAACAACATTGGAGCACCCCACGGTGACGTAACCGACCTGATGAAACCTTTGTCAAGTAGTTCCTGCAACTATCTCTTCAACTCTGCCATCTTTGTCGGTGCCATCCTATACAATGTCTGAGCTATGGGTTGTGTACTAGGAACCAAACTGATCTCAAAATCAATCTCCTGGGGTGGGGGAACACCTGAAAACTCTTCAGACAACATGTCCTGAAACTCCCTAACCACCGGCACTTCCTGGATACTAGGACTCCTCACCTCTGTATCCACCACGTGTGCCAAAAATTCCTCGCAACCTTGTCTTAGAAGCTTCCTTGCTACCATAGCGGATACAAGACACATCGGGAGAATCTTCCTATCTCCTTGGACGATCCACGTCTCACTACCATCCACAAACGTTGCTTTCTTGGAACCACAATCCAAGACTACTCTATACTTCTCCAAAGTATCCATTCTTAGGATCACACCGAATCCATGCATGTCAAGTGGTATGAGATCCACTTGAATGTTGTGTCCCGAAAAAGAGAGAACACAAGAAGGACACACATTACTATCACAACACCATAGAACTGACCAACGATGTTTCTAGCAACAAACTATGCTTCTTATGACTAACAAGCAAATAATAACTACTAAGCACTTCTCATGTGATAAAAGAGTGTGTAGCACCCGGGTCAACCAAAACATATATAAAGCAAGAAGAAGACAAATCAGAATGAAATAACTCCATCTGACCTATCACTACTCGTGGGTTGACCACCACCTTCGGATGACTCATCGCATAGAATCTAGTCATTGCATGTTGTCATCCTTGTCCTCTGCTTCCCTGAGTAGACGATCCAATTTGGGACGCTCGACCATGTCCTCGTCCTCCTGCGCTACTGTTCTACTGTCTCTACAAACTTTTTTGACTCTGTCTCGGTTGTTGAGTCACTTCATCCTCTTTCATTGGATAGATTTGTCTGGTATGGCCAACTTGTCCACACTTGTAACACATTTTATTATCATACCAAGGCATGGTTGGTCCTATCACTGATGCTGATGCAATACTCTAGGCTCCTGAGGGCAGAAAACTGCAGCCTCTGCCCTTGCTTGGTGACCACTGTGTCGAAGAACTAAACCTCTACGACGCTGACGGTGTAGAAAACCTCGGCTTCTTGAAGCCACATGACGACTACCCTTGAAGCTGTGCATACTACTTCTTGGTACTTGCCTCTCTCTTCTCCTTCACAGATCGTTCTATCCTTTGAACGGACTCCACAAACACAACAAACCTCTCTCGATTCTCTAAAGCAGTAGCTGGGGTAGACAACTCAACATTCAACACCTTCTCAAAATGACGAATCCTCTCATCTTCCGTCATGGCCATTTGAGGACAGAACATCAACAACTCCATAAACCTTGACTCATAGTTGTTGATCATCATGGACCCCTGTCGAATCCTCTCAAATTGATTGATCTTCTCGTCAAGATATGTCTTAGGAAAGTACTGACTTACGAACTCTCATCAGAACTCCTCCCAACCAACCACCACACTAGGTCTCTTCTCATCCTCTATGACCCACCAATGGCCAGCACTCCCTCTCAGGAGGTACACCGCATGCTTCACCTTATCCTCTTCAAGGATAATCAGGATCTTAAAGGCCTTCTCAAGCTCAATCAGCCACAAATCTGCATCTGTCGGGTCAGTCGTTCCAACGTACTCAACCGCCTCAACATGGTGAAGTCGCTCGAAAGTCTTCCCAGTACATGAAGATTCAACATGGGGAACATGTGCCCTAGGCTGAGGTGCAGGCATCTTCTCTGCCATATGAGTCATCGTTGCAATAAACTGTCCAAAAAGAGATTGAAAGACAGGGTTTTCTATCATGACTGGGTCAAATTGGGGGACTTCAGGGACCCAATCTTCTCGTGCCTGGTTCTTTGCACCACCACCCGATGCTACAAGACTGCTCTCGGCATCACATTTTTCATGTTCTCTAGACATCTTTAAGCTTGACTTCTTCTTCTACATAAGTATAAGTAACCATAAGACATATTGTAGGACACTAGAACAGACACAAACCCTAGTCCTAGGTCCCTATAGACTCAACAACCCTAAAGCTCTGATATCAACCAATATGTGAGATGACCCGCATCACACAAAGTGAGATTACTCAACACAAAACCGCAGAAGAGAGATTAACAAACTTATTAGCAGAAAACACTAAAAAATTAAAACCTTTTTCATAAGACAGTCATATTGCAAGAACATTTACATAAGAGTACTTTCATGCCTCAAAGCATTCACAAGGCACGATGTCAACCTATAACAAAAGCGCTGTTCCAGAACAGATATAGATGATTCCATCATATCTGATATACAAAGGGCAAGTAAAGATAACATGTCCGCAAAACATCTACAAAATGTTCCCAAACACCCGAGTGTACGGGGACGACTCTAGGACTCTACTGATAAAAGACATCCAGCAACACCTCTAACCTTATCAACTATTGCTCCTCTGGTTGATGCTCAACCTCCTCAGCATGATCTCTACCTCTTCGTGCTCGTCCACCTAAAAAGTTGTTTAGCCAACAAGGTGAGACAAACAGTCTCAACAAGAGATATAACTCTCTGCCAACTCTATTATTATCATAGATAAGATAAACTGAACAACAGTATAGATATAATTAAGATGAAACATGCAATGATTATTAACAGCAAGGACAATTACTATTGAATTATGAAACATCATAATAATTAAAAGGGAATATGAAGAACATGTATATTTTTTTATCAAGAACATTGTATAAAGATCAAGCAAGACCTCAACCAATATTTTTGTATTGTATCCTATACAATTATACTACACGACTGATTATGCATTCATTATGCCCCGAGGAAATCGTACCATCCAAATCCAACTGACCACTTGATAAGTCAAAATCGATGCCACACAAGGTCTAATGGAATAGCCGGAATCTACAACCTCACCACACCTCTTAGTTAACACAAGAGAAAACATTGTAGAGACATATTAGTCAACTACAAAATTGGCATATAGCTAAGATCAGGGATTGGCTCACGCATGGCCATTCACATATATAATCATAACTATCCCACCTTGGTATAGGTACAATGCTAGAAGAACAGGCTCACGCATGGCCATTCTAACAAAAGGAGTGTCTCACGCATGGCCATCCATATCACAACAAGATCGGCTCACGCATGGCCGTCTCACACATCATGTATTTAAGGATACAAGGAATTATTAGACCCCCACATATTAAAAAATATGCGCTATGATTCAAACTCGTTTCACCATCCAGCAATAAAGCTGACACTAGAATGGATCTATGGCACAGAGCAACTACACTATTAGATTTCACTTGATTAATTAAATCAATTTAACATCTTTAAGCATCAATCTAGTTACAACGTATTGCCTCTAAACAAGATCTACATAAACATGGCATAGCTCATCACCAGAACAAATTGATTAACATTAAGTGTGATCTCATCGCATCATGTCTCTTTATGCTTATTATTCACCACATGTCCATCACAAGGACCAATGTCCATCACAAGGACCACATGTCCATCACATCATAACTACCATAGCTCATACATGGCTATGTACATCAATCAGTATCACTTGCATGGTTAGAAGTTGATAATAAGAAGGCAAAGCATCATCATCTCATAGAACTCAAGCCATAGATTTACTCCATACATTTACATCATAGCAATTAGGGTTTCAATTCTCCCGATTAGGGTTTATAAGGTTGGATCACCAACCATCCTTAGGTCATCACTTCCTTCATTATTATGAGATGTGTTATGAGACATAGAAGCATGTTTCTCATTATCATTATAAAACATTTTATGTGGTATAGAAACATAACCCTCACATCACACATACAACTACTCCATAGGATATCATATCATCACTGTGAGACCCTATCATCAACATGGTATGTTCCAACCATCACCATAGAGTATCACATCACACCATGTGACCCCAGTATCAACAAGATGCATCATTACCCATCACATAGGGTATCGATTAGAGTTAGGGTTAGGGTATCGGTTAACCCTAAATATCGAGCAACCAACCTAGGTAGGGTATCAGCCTACCAACTCAAGGATGAATATCGGTTTATCATCACTTTATATTGGACTCAACACCTCAATGAGAGGGTGTCGGCCAAGGCACAACAAAGGATATTGGTCTAGAGTTGCATGAGAAAGTGTATCGGCCACACTATCTCATAGGGTATCAACCTCACCATCCATTAGGGTATCGACCTCACCTTCAACTAGGGTATCGGCCCACCCATCAACTAGTGTATCGGCCTATATGCCCCTTTGTGTATCAGCCACACTATCTCATAGGATATCGATCATTAGGGTTTTGTTGTATCCGTTGAACCTTAAGGGAGGTATTTCTCACCTCTAATCAAGATGTGCAGGGCTATGGAGTATCAGATTGCAAGGTGTGTTGGATTAAATATGTATATCAGATTAGGGTTGCCCATGTCGACTTCCATACTCAACATCAGATTAGGGTTACCCATGTCGACTTCCATACTCAACAAAAAGCATGGAGATTCAACACTCTTCCTCATTAGTCATCACTAGATCATAACAAACCCCATCATGGTAGGTATAATAAGAAGCATATCGGTTTGGCATGTCAGATTTCATGTATATCGGTTTAGCATATCAAATCAGTTTAGCATATCATATCGGTTTAGTCATATTCTACCTCAAGATGACAATACTAACAAGGCAAAAGGAAGGTGCATCTCATGGCAGCAACTCAGCAAGGTTCTATTCTCAAAAACAAAATGCAAGGCTACCAAGAATAGCTACTAACAAGCAAGGAAATAATGATCTAAGAACAACTAGCAAGGTAACAAGTAGAAAGGTGATAATAACAAAATAGGTTTAGAGTTATATAACTGACCTCAAGAACAGCCACCAAGCTCTAAGCTCCAAGGTCAAGCTCTAAGCTTCCCAAGCTCAAGGTAGAAGAAGATTCTCCAAGCACAACACCTCAAAGAAGGAAGATAGAACCATGGTTAAGAAAGAGCAAAAGAGAAGAAAGAAGGTACCAAGGTCCATGGCCGAGAAGAAGAAAGAAGGAGAGAAGGAAATCTAGAAAATCATGGGTTACCAAGGAAGAAGATGATAGAGAGAACCACAAGCTTTAGGCTCTCCCACCAAGCTCTAAGGGAGAGTGCTCTTCAAGCTCAAGGTTGGCCACCAAGAAGAGAAAGCAAGAATCACTAAAAGGGTTCTCTTACATGGGAAGAGAGGGGTATATATACATGATCGATGAGAGAGAGAGAGAGCAAGGGGAAGGTGTCACCACCTTAGAACCCTAGAAGACACATGTCTAAGAAGAAAGGACACATGTAACACCATGCAACAAGGTGATAGGATCTATGTCTCACACACTTGGTCACTAAGGAAGGTCAAGGTCGACACACCCATCCACCCCCTTCACAAACCGATGGGGATGAAACCCTAGGTCACAAACTGATATGGCACTCCTCTAGAGTCACCACAACCCGATATGGTGATCCTCAAGGTACCACCAAATCGATAGGATGTCCCTCAAGACACTGTCAACCGATATCAAGCCTCCTCAAGGCAACCAAAAACCGATACAAGGTCACACCAAGGCTCTCAAGCCCAAGACAACACTCTTATGAGCAAAGCACACGTCAAACATGTGCCCAAAACATCACCAAGAATGTAACCACTCAACCAAGGCCAAAACAAGGCGCCCAACACTTCCTCTCTCCTCTAGATGATGCTAAGAGAAAAAAGAAACACTCTAGAGGTGGCAAACTTGCACATCAACCACTATTTGGGTGAATTGCAAATTGCCCCAAAACCTCTCCACAAAACACAAACATCAGCCAAACAAGCTCAAACAAGGAACACAAACCTCCAACATACCCTAATTACATAATAGATGATTAGAGCAAGGAGCTAAGCAACATTCTTAAGCAAAACAAATAGGGTTACCCTAAATGTGGGTCAGGGTCCTTACACTTATATTCATCAAGAATAGGTTCACCATTTTTCTGGATATGTATTCATTTTTGAGTGATTTTAGTCATTTATGGGCACATGTTAAAAATAATAAGTGTTTATTCATCAAGAGTGGCCACACATGTTCATCAAGAATATGTTCATTTTGGGCACTTTTAGCCATTTGTGGGGAATGTCCAAGTAATAGGCGCTTACCTACAAAGAATATGTCTATATATTCATCAAGAGCATGTTCACCCTTTTCTGCATATTCACCAATTTTGTGTGCTTTTTAGCCATTTTCGGATGCATGTTCAGTGTCACAAGTGCTTATCCATCAAGAGTAGGCATAGATATTCATCAAAATTAGGTTTTCCATTTTTTGAGTGCACATTCACTGAGTATTTTTAGCCATTTTTGTGTGCATGCCCAAAGTAATAGGATCTTATTCATCAAGGATAGGTTCACCATTTTCTGAGTGAGTATTCACCATTTTTTGGTGCTTCTACCAATTTGTGCATGCATGTCCAAATTAATGGGTGCTTATTCATCAAGAATAGCCACACATAATCGTAGGTTTATCATTTCCCGGGCAAGTATTCACCATTTTGGGCACTTCTACCCATTTTTGTGTGCATGTTCAAAGTATTAGGTGCTATTCACCAACAAGAGGCGCACATATTCATCAAGAATATGTTGACCATTTCCTGAGCATGTAGTCATGATTTTTGGGTGCTTTTAGCCATTTCTAGATACAAGTACAAGTAGTTTGTGCCCATTTTATTCATTCGATGACCAATTTTTGTCACTTTATGAACGATATTTGTTTTGAACACTTTGCGCCCACTTTTGATCTTTTATGCCCATTATTGGTCTTTTTCATGAACATTTTTATTCATCCGACTCCCACTTTTGCTATTTCAGATTTTGGTTTTGTTTTGGACGACTTTGTGCCCATTTGTAGTCAATTTGAGCCCACTCTTGGTCCTTCTATACCTACTTTTGATTGTTTTGTGCATATTATTGTTTTTTCATTACCTTCCTCCTCAGTTCCTCCTCTTGTCAATACTTTTATCCTTGCTTATATTCTCTCTCCTCATTACTTCCCTCCTATTTCCCCACCACTCCCGTCCTAACTTACCATAATTTTCCCTTATTAGTTCCCTCCTTTTTTCAATTACTTCCCTTCTCACTTATCTTCTCTCTATACATCACTTCCATATTCCATCTACTTCCCTCCTCTACTATTATCACTTCCCTCCTATTTCACTTTACTTTCCTCCTATTTAATTTTATTTTGTTTCTCTTATTTTCTTTTTACTTCCCTTTTATTTTATTTTACTTGCATTCTTTTTTATTTTTTTCTCTCTCCCAAAAAGAGAGGGTTCCACTCACTCTCTCTTCTTCCTCTCCCAGACATTTTGTTTATCCAACCAACACTCATATTGTTACAACCCCTCCCCTAAATACCCACTATTAAAGGCAGATCTTAGAGAGAGAGGTCGTAATCTCATTTTTCCAGGATCTAGACTTAAGAAATAGCAAATTGTTACAAATGATTTTTTTTTTGAGAAGCCAGGGGGAGCTCTATTCATCCCACCCCCCTTTTATGGGCAAACATTCGTCATCAAGAATACATCTCCTGCTTATAATTGCAGGTGGGTTCCATACAAATCATCAAAATGAAACATCACCTATCCCAAGCCAAAGGAAAAACATCATATGTGTTTTATATCCTTATTCCATCTTAAGACCACGTATGGCATTTTCTTTCTCTCCATGGCCACCATTCCTCTAATCTTCATCGGGAGACTTCTGTGGTCAGAGCAAATATAAGGTTCGCTCTGCCTATGTACCAGACGACCCACTACCCTAGGAATTGGGTTAATCACCCTGTCCACTAGTGAGCCAGTGATATTATTCTGCCTCAACTCCTCTTTAAGTCATCTGCTATATGGCACGATTTTCCAAGGTTCATATGCATCTCCCCATAGGATATTAAAGGTGTTAGTGTCGTCGATCTCTATAGATGAGATGCTAAGGTGTTTATCAGAAGCCATCTTCAAGCCAACAAAGCAGGTGTGAATATATGCTAGATCGAATTCTGAAGCTTTGAGCCAGGCCCTAAAGGCAAGGTAGATGTTTGCATTGTGGTTGTGGATCACCCCAACGACCCATCTCCTGTGTATCCCAGATGGGGACACACTTCTCCCAATAGTAATGTTGAGTTTTAGATTGTGAATATCTGGAGGTATCCACTTCAGAAGAGAGATTGAACTCATGCGGGCGTGAGGTTCTGCTATGTTGTTCATTCTCAGTCTGTCGAGGGAGGCAACATTCTTGGAAATTAGAAAAGACTCCTTCTCAATCATCATATTAATCTTGAATGTAATATGTTCCCATTCTCTGATCAGAGAAGGTTGGGTAACTTCATATCGGGCTGCATATCTAATCCTCCATATATTGTTAGGTATCAGTCTGGCTAACCTCGAAGCTATCCATTCCATGACAAAGCCTGATGATCCTCATGAGCAAACATCTAGTAGTGAGGTTAGATCCGTCAGAGCTGTCACGTTCGTGATGGTGTAGAATCTATTCCAGAAGAAACTAGCTATCTGAATATGAAACAACAGGTGTGAAGTATCTTCAATGTCTGGGTTATCGCAACAGTTGCACTTAGATGCCAAAGGAATAGTGCAACTTCTAATAGCATCATCCGTTGTTGCAGCCCTACGAGCAAATTTCCATATAATAGAGTTTTCTCTAGGTATGTCAACTTGCCATATCTTTCCTAGCGCGGTCATGCTCGCATCTTGTTCACCCCTGAGGATGTGTTTGATGGATCTGGTAGAAAATACACCTCTCTTGTCTGGGGCCCAAATGATCTGATTGTCCACATCCAATATCCTTTGTCATGCTGACTTGATGAGGTTCAAGCCTTGTTCATTGATAATCTGTGAGAGAGCATCCCAATCCCACCCTTTGTCTGGTAACCAGAAATCACTGACCAGGAAAGCTTGGTTCCTGTCACTGGCATATAAGGCCAGTCATATATTCTTGATTCACACCACCATGAGTCCAAGAAGAAAATTTGTCCTCTACCAATCACCCATCTACAATGTGGTATCATCTTGGGAAACATGTCCCATATCTTTTTCCAGAAAGGAGATGTCGTGGAGCTTAGCTTAAGGTGGTTAGGATATAGCCTGGTCCTACTGGAATTAGTGCTTTGATATTTATCTCTGCAAAAAATCACCCACATGGAGTGACCTGCAATGATCTCCCAGCATGCTTTTGCCACGAAGGCATCATTAATTAGTTGAAGGCTCGTCAGGCCTAAACCACCTTGATCAAGAGGAGTGGCCACCTTCTGCCATCCCACCCATGCTCTTCTGGAGTGGTTAGATCTGTCTGCCTACAAGAACCGAGACAGCATCTGGTCTATCCTCTTAGTGATTCCGGGAGGGATCCCAACCGCAGCTGATGTATATATAGTCACCGAGGAAAGGACATGTGCAATCAAGAGGCAGCGTCCCGCGAAGGATAAGAGACAGATTTTCAATGATGCAATCTTCACATTCACCTTCGAGATGAGAAACTCGAAATCAGAAAGCCTAGATCGGCCAATAGTAACAGGAATGCCCAGATATGTAAATGAGTCAGAAGTTGTCGCAACATCTAAAGCCATAGCAATGTCATAGGATTCTTGTGTATCTTTGCTACCAATAACGCATGTTGATTTACTTCTGTTGATCTGCTGGCCAGTAGCTCTTTCATAAGATGCAATAGTTGATTTAGTGGTTGTAATCGACTCGAGATCAGCATTAATGAAAACCATTATGTCATCTGCGTATAGAAGCGTGGGCGGAGGCTGACCACCACCTCTGATGTGGAAAAGGGTTATGGATGATCTGTTGGCCAAATCTATCAACTTCTTGCACAACAACTCTTCAAACAGTATAAAGAGGAAGGGGGGAATTGTGTTCCCTTGTTTAACCCCCTTGTTCAAATGGAAGAAGCCTGCAGTGGTGCCCCCCCAGAGTAATGGAGGTCCAGGTATGTCTGAAGAAATCTAGACATATGTCGATCACCTCCTGAAGGAAACCGAACTTTGTCATTACCTTCTGAAGAACATTCCATTGTATCCGATCATATGCCCTTGACATATCATATTTGATCATCGCATTTGGATATGTACCCCCATGGTAAATGTCATGCATCAACTCTTTGGTTAATTTGATATGATTAGTAATATCCTTGCCCTTCATGAAGGCCCCTTGGGTTTCAGAGATAAGAGAAGGCATGATCTTTGATAGTCTGTTGCTCATGATTCTCGCGAGAATCCTAAGCGTGATGTTCTCCACTGCTATGGGTCTGAAGTCAGATACCAGACATTTGGGTGAATCCTTCTTGGGAATGAGTATAGTTTTACAATAGAAGAGGCTCCGATGACAAGTTTGTCGCTTGAAGAATGCCTCAGCCAGAAGAGCAAAGTCTTCCATTACCACCTCCCATGCTGTGGTGAAAATGGGAAGGGTGAATCCAGTAGGAGCAGTGGTTGTGTATTTGTTCATCATATTTATGGTGTCTTCTATCTTCTCCATCTTAGGGGGAGCCATCAAAGAGAAATTATCATCCAGCGTAAGGTTTTGCGGGATGAGGGATAACAACTCATCAAGATCTTCCACACTTGGATTTATCTCTTCGTTGTAAAAATTCTGATAGTGTAGTGCAGCCATATCAACCATCTCTCTCATCAGTGCAGATCGTGCCGTCGGGAAGCTTGAGTCTGATAACAAGCTTATTCTTCCTTGTGGATTTCACTATGGCATGATAAAACCTCGTGTTACGTTCCCCATTTGTTAACCATTCAATTCAAGCTTTATCTCTCCAAAAAGATTCCTCCTGCTTAAGGATCTATTGGAGTTCCATCTCCGTAATACAAAGTTTAGCCTCATTAGTGTCAAATGCCAGGTCATCAAAAGTGACTTGGGTAATAGCTATGATATCTTCAAGGTCCTTCTTTCTTTGGAATATATCATCAAAGGTTTCCTTATTCCAAACACGCAAACTCTGTTTCACTTTCTTCAATTTCTGAAAGAATGTGAAAGAGGGATGACCAACAACCTGTTCCTCCCATGTCTCTCTAATAATTCCCAAGCAGTCCTTATGATGTAACCATGCCGATGAAAAAAAAGAATTGAGATGTCTTCTTTCTGTGTCTCACATTGACTGGGTAATACATTATAGGGCAATGGTCTGAGATCCTGTATCTCGTGAGGTGAAAGGAGCTCGTATCAGGTCTCTTAGCTAACCATGACTCATTGACTAAAATTCTATGTAGTCTTTCCCAAATGGTAGGGGTTCCATGTTGTTTATTGACCCATGTGAAGCGACTACCCTCAAAAGGAATCTCTCTCAAGTTATTATCAATTATGAAAGTGTTAAAGTCTACCATCTCCTGGAAAGGCTTGGGAGATCCTCCTCATTTCTCTAGAGAGTTCCTCATCGAGTTAAAGTCTCCAAAAAATCATCCAACAAGCGTCACCAATCGTATGGGCCATATCAAGAATATCCTCCCAGAGCTCCCGTCTCTTGATGTAATTACAACTTGCATAAACTGTGGTAATAAAGAACATTTCTTCATCTCCGTCCTGTAATCTGATAGTCATATGTTGATCATGGGATCTAAAAATCTGCGGATCAAGAGAGGTATCAACATAACACCAGATCTTTCCACTATGGGAGGCGTTATCAGATGCCCAATCTTGACGGATAATGTCAAGGAGTTCCTCATCATGATCACAATGTAAGAAAGGTTCGAAGAGACATACAATACGTGGTTTGTGTCTGCTGCATAGACGACCAAGAACCTTACGTGTAGCACTGTTTGCAACACCCCTAATGTTCCAAAACATGTAGTTCAGGTCCATATAGAAGAATACCTGCATATCCATCCGCAACCTAACATATGTTAGTTGCTATATCGCCTTCCATCTTCCTCATAGTCCTCCTTGTCTGAGAAAACATGCCCATCAGAGTAGTGACTTCTGTGTGTGTCATATGGCGATTGTGATCACTGTCTGAATGAAGGTTTGTATTTGTCCGTATTACTATCTCTTCTTCTGTTCCTGCTGCGGTCATGCCTCCTGAGAGATTCTTCGATCTGCTCGTCAAACGAGATGAAATCTTCAAGGCTTCTGTGTTGCAACATCCTCCAGTTGCCTTCTCCATCAGTAACATATCTCTTCGGTGGGGATGATACCTGACAATGTGTAGAAGGGAGAGTGGGCGGTGATGCCTGACGATGTGTAGAAGGGGGTGTGGGCTCATCCATGGGCGTCTCTAGATTAGGAGATGTCCCATGTGGCTGAGCATCAATTTGAGGAAGTTCCTCTAGCGATTGCCATTCTACCATAGCATTGGGAGGTATATCCAGATCCTTTCCCATCTCCATAATCCTGAGGTGTGATGCACCTATCGGGCCTCTAGCAATCATATGCATTCTCAGTAGCTATCTTCGGTTACCGTATGTAATGGATATGAATTGGGGTACATCTTCGTTGAAGGCCTCAATAAGCACAAGAATGCCTAATATGTCAGTGGAGCTTCTCCACCAGTTGGAAATGGAAATGAGATTACTGAAAGGTTTGATAATGGATGTCATCGTCTCATCATCCCTACAGATGATAGGAATGTCAGTTATCCAGAACCACATGGCTTCCTTTCTCGTACATACTTCTCCATCCTCCATGTATCTCAGGTTAACATCATCACCCTGAATGGGTGGGAGTCCCGCCTCAACAACTCTACATGCTTCTTCGGGAGTGGCAAAGAAAGCCACTGCCTTGTGGGTCGCAAATCTATATATGTCGATCGTCGAAAACCATAAGTCTTACAGGAATGGGTGTAGGGTTTCCCATCTGATCCGGTCAGGCCAAACAATGTTGATGGCCCTTGATAGGGCAAGGGATTTGTTAGCACGTGTGTCTAATTTCGGTCCAAGGTCGACGTTGAGTCTCTTTGGTATATGTTGTGGAGCCCCTCTTGATGGTATTCCCACAGGCATCGGAGGGAAAGTGGTTCTGGATCGGATGTCGGGCGGTCTGGGTGGGTTCTCTGTCATTTGAGGACTCTCCTTGCATCTACTAGCCAGATGATTGGGTTTAAGGCACTTGTAACAGACCTTAGGGTGGTTGCATTCAGACTGCCAATGTCCCTTCTTCATGCATATGTAGCATGTATCATATGGAACCCCGTATAGAGTAGGTCTTTGGGTCTGTCGTTGTTGTTGTGTGGAGTATGTTCTCACTTATTCACCAGGAGGAGGGTTCTGACGATGGTGTGTCGTCTGTTTAGTAGAAGGTGCATGGTGTGTTCGGGCTCCTTCAGTCATCATATGAGGCTCTCTAACTGGATAACTCGATTCACCTTCTTGTTCCAGGATGGTTCTAATGGCAGGAATCACAGTATCTGGGTCAACCGCTGAAGCTGTAGATTCTGATCGTCTCTCTGCGACAATTCGCTGGGCAAGATAGCCTTGGGTTTGTGGAAAATGTATGTCGTCTGGTAATCTGTGACTCATAGCTTCATCCCCGTATCGGAACTTCCGTAGAGTCTGTGAGGAAGTACATTGAGGGGGAGGGAAGGGGAAAGGTATTGGGTGGATCTCGACAGGTGGGGTGCCTTGCCGAGATGCGGCGGCGGCGGCACTGGGGGCACAAACACCCTTGGGATCGGCCACAGAATTGCCCTAGGGTGTCGTGACATTTCGGCTCCCGCGCTCCTTTCCCCACTAATAGTTACAAAGGATTTCATTTCATATACTTTGAATGATACAAAAGAATGTGATATTCCTCCAGAAGGAGTTTACATCAACTTTCCAAGTAAAAGTGAAACTACATAAAGAGAGAGTGTAACATACTGAAATCTAAGACCATATTTCATTCCCTAACTAGAAGGATAGTACGGTTGGTTCTCTAGATTTGACCAAACAACGATAAAGTTATGCCTTAATATATAGTGTTAATGATGTATTGTGAATAACTCAATGGTAACTTGTTACATATTTTGGTTTGAATATAAATACTAAGTGGTATACAATTCCATAATCAACATTACATATCAAAAGATACTCATATTAACATAAGAACTTAAGTAAGTGCTAACATGTAAGTAAATTCATTAAATATGTCACATATGTTTCCTTTGTGAACTACTATGCACATAATGGCTAAAAATATGTTTGATTAGAAGTATAATATGCTTAATACACAAATTGAATAATAATTGGTGTTTCCATGCCCAAAATATGAATATTGTACCATTATTTAAATAAATATTGAATTAATGTAAATATGATAAATAGGTACAATACGAAAATTTGTACATATTAATACAAGGAAACTCCTTTTCTAACAATGAGAAGACAACATGACTCTAAATAATAAAGAATATTGATAATGATGTAATGTTATACTGATATAATGGTAATGAGCACAAAACTCGAATTGTATGAAAACTAATTAGAGGAATCTTCAAAACCCAAATATATTGGTAGAAACTTGTCCCTTGGGACCTAATCACCTTGGGTGCCAAGTTTCACCTTAATTGAACAATCATAACTATCCTAATTTCATTAAGAATATAAAATATAAGTTAAGACAAAAAAGTAAATATTAAAAAAATTAATATATTAAATAAATAATCTAACCTAACTTGTATGGCTTATACATATATAATTTAGGTGAAGTTGTAATAAATAAATTTGTGGTATAACATAAAGGAAAATAATATTGTACATGATTGACAAATCTATAGAAAATTCATTATGGTGGAATATCATAAAATGGATTCACTTTCTAAATACAATATGAGTTATAGAAATATAAAGCAAGGTAACTGCAACAATGTGGAATACATGAAGTATTTTAATCAATTGTAACAAACTTTAAATAACTAACCCTCTCTCCTCAATGTTTGAAACAATAAATAGATGAAAACAATCACATCAGCATACCACAAAGGATTCAAATATTTCTAACTTGATTATATATTTATCTAAAAACAAATAAACATTTCCATATTTATGTAGCCAATTACTTAAACCCAAATAAATAATAATACTACTAATATTGACTAAATGATTTCCTTAGTAAACCTCCCCATCACCTCCTAAAATCGTTAACAATAAGGAAAATAGTAAAATTATTCAATAGATAATATTTTTACCCTTTTGATTTGAAATCCATGTGTCTATATTAATTAGTTTTGGATATAAAAAATTATTACGACCTATATCCTCTACAAACAATTAATGTAAATATATTAGCAATATATATGGTTGCCTCAAATTCAGAATTTTGGATCTAACTTAACGTTATTAAATAGATGCCTTTTATTTGAATAAAAATGTTATTCATGTTTCCAATAACTCTAAAGTGAGAAGAGAAACATTAGGCCATATGGGATCAATAAGTGTACATAAGATATTTATCAATGTAATTATAGAAAAAGAAGTCAATAAATACATCCTACACAATTGTATACTAAATTAAAATACGTGTTTACATTGAGTAAATAATTACACAACGAGATATTTAGAACTCTTAATTGTAAATGTAATAGTCGATATTTTTGTGACCAAGTTGTTGAAAAAAGGAAATATATTATAGAATGTAGACATAAAGATATTAAAGAGAAATTGTGACACCCTTTGTCACACAAAGCGATATTACTCAAACATAAACTACGATTAACCATAAACAACATATTACCAAAAATCACAGGAAATTTGAACCAATTTGCAACAAGCACCATGAACTGAGATTTATTACAAAAGGACCAATACTTGCATTTCATAACATATATTCAAGGTGCTACATCAACATATTCCAATCAACCTGTTACATAAGATAATAGTTCCACATGTATATACATACTACCAGAGGCACACAAGCCAGAAATCACATGTCGATCATCATGTCTACAAACACATCGAGAACACCCCTAAGGACTTGAGTGTGCAGGGGTGACACATATGACTCTATTACTAGGCACTTTACATATACCATGTTTCACCAGTGTAGTTTTCTTCTCGTATCATCTTCAACCGTAGATCTTTAACTTAGCATGCACATCCACCTAAAAAGTTATTTAACTAACAGGGTGAGACACACAGTCCCATCGCGAGATATAACTCTCTGCCAACTTTATTATTATTACAGATAGCTAAGCATATATATTAACATACTGAGCAGATTGAATAGAATTAACTAAAGGGCATATATCTCATGGATGAAGTAAATAGAGCAGTAATATGCACTTGCCAATGAGCAATAGAAAAATTAATAATTTGAAAAGGAATATGAAGAAAATGTATGACCAATACAGGCTAAACAATACAAAAATAAGGCAATGCTTCATCCAATGTTTCTGTGTTTGATCCTATACATGCACTCTACATGGTTGATTACATATTTATTATGCCATGAGGATTTGAGTCGTACCACCCAAATCCAACCGACCACTACTAAGTTGAAATTGGTGCCATACAAGGTCAATGGAAGAACCAGAATCCATGACCTTCCCACACCTCTCGGTCAGCACGAGAGTAACATTGCAGAGATATATCAGTCAACTGCACAAGTGACATATTCACATCAAAGGGGTTGGCTCACACATGGCCACCCATATAATATTTGGCCCACCTTAGTACAGGTAATGGCGCTAGGAGAACAAGCTCATGCATGGCCATTTAGAAAAGGAGGACTGGCTCACACATGGTCATCCTTATCACACTGAGATTGGTTCATGAATGGCCATCTCATACAACCTAATATTAAGGATGCAAGGGAATACTCAACGTGCACCCCGCATATTCTAAAATATGCACTCTGACTTAAACTTGCTTCACCATCCAACAATAAAACTAACACTGGAATGGTTCTATGGTACAGGGCAAGCTACATGATTAGATTCCACTTGATTAATTAGACCAATTAAATTGTCTTTCAGCATCAATCAAGTTACATCGTACAACCCATAAACAAATCCTTCAAAAGAAAGGGGTATAGTATTACAACAATAGATATCCTTGTTCAAATTAATTCCCATAATCTCATAACACTGTATCACTGCTAGCCACAAGGCTACTGTATCACTACCAGCCACAAGGCTATCATCATCATCATATTATCTTGGGATATCAATCCCTCATTCTAGTACTAGAGGTTATCACCTCAGTCGGGCACTAAGCCTTTACTAGGTTCTAAGACCCATCACATCACATTTGTTATTCATGATTATCTCATCATGCCTCATTGAGCATACATGCATTACTCGTGCCATATTACTCATGCCACATCACTTATGACACATCACTTATGACACGTCACTTATGACACATCACATGCACTTGCCATAGCAACAATTAGCCATTATGTTCAGAGAGAGAATATGCTAAACATATTAAACACCTTTAGCTAAAGCAAGCAAAGTATCATAAGATCTCTAATCTAAGATTAGGCTTCATGCTGATTTCACATAAAGTCCCCAAACATCATTCAACTTCACATCTCTGACATGCACTTCCTCCCATAAACTGGAGTGTATAAGACTAAGAATTAATTAGTATAACCAAGTATGCACATTCACATATTCATACTTCCTGTGTTCCCTTTTCAAGGTTCATAACCAAAGCTTGCTATTATTTAACCATCTTCATAGTATTCACAAGTCATAACACCCAACTAACCGATTAGGTTATATCCATGTATTTAAGAGAGAAAAATATAATGCTTTCTATTTATACTCATTCAATATTATAACCTGCCCTCAGAATTAGGGTCAATGCTCATCACATAGAGTCGATTAGAGTTTTACTTCATAGTTACACCACCAAACCCTAATTACACCAAATATCACCTTGATTAGGTTTGAGCAACATTAGTTAGATACGAGCCAATCATCATACCATCAGTACCAAGTATCACCCCTTCATAAATGCACATGTGTATTATCTTCATTAAGTCATATGTGGGTTACAACAATGCATTATATAAACATGTTGCCTATTACACCAATGTGACGTTTCATCATTAGGTGACCCATACATTATTACTTATTACAAATCATTATCCACATATCACAATAAGGAGATTGAACCGCAGATTACATAACTAGAGGGTTTCACTTCAAATTATATACAAGGCACCTATAAAGTCATTAGACTTGTTCATACGATTTCTACGCAAATGTTGTCACCTTTTATTCCCACAAGGCTTATCACCACCCTCATGTATATTCACATAGTTTTATCCTTAATGTTACTCCACAAGTTAAGATTATATGAAAAGGAAATATAGTTGACACTTTCCATGGATTATAATCTTTCATTAAGATGAGCACATGGGTCATATTATTCCATGATTAAAGTTAACATATGTATACTCAACCATCGAATCCTACATCCATTACTTCCCATGTTGTTGAAGAGTTTAGGGCTAAGCTCTTTTGTTAAATATGGAACACTCATATCAACATCATCCTATGGTGTGTACTAGCTTAAGGAGAAGCAATTAACATTGTTCATACATTATCCAAAACAACACCCTTCTATATCACATATTGCTCATATGTGTACATCATTGAGTATCCAGACATACCCTTCAACCTTCATCAAGTGATATCGGTTTCACCCCATCAACCAAAGGTATTGGATTAGACCCTCTTGTGGTATATTGGTTTAGGGCATCTTGTCCAATCATATTGGGTTCATTGACATATGGTGTGACGGTAACTACACTAGAGGTGTCAGTTTATCCATACAAGGGATGTATCAGTTTAGCTCTTTGAAAGTATGATGAGCAACCCTTCTTGAAGGTGTATCGGGCATCAACCCTTGAAGGGGTATGATGGGCATCACCACCCTAAGGTGTGATGGGAAACACATGGTGTGTCGGGCATCCATTCTTAGAGGGGTATTGGGCATCACATAGTGTCACAGGCAACACCTCCCTAAGGGTGTGACGGGCAGCACTAGGGTTAGGGTTAGTTCATGCCAACTTCTTACACTATCAAGGCATCACAATTATCACTCAAAACAAATCAGTTCACACAAGTTATCCTCATGGTCATGATGGGCTAGCAAGGTGTATCGACCTATTCCCATCTAGGGCATGACGAGTAGTAATCATCAAATCCTATTGGTTGGCAACACATATATTTAAGTACCTCTAGAACATTATAGGTTAACTACTCCTCAAAGAATGTCAGCCTAACCATTCATATTAGTCAGGCACTACTACAAAACAGGCCTTTAGCATTGGTTAATTAAGGGCTTTAGTGTCGGTTTCCAAGTGACACCCAAGTGGGTGCCGCTAAAGGTGGACCCCTTCGGCGTCGGTTCCCAACCGATGCTAAAAAGCTTCCCGCCACCAAAAATGCGCCAGCAAAGGGACAATAGGCGTCAGTTTTTTATGAACACCGACACTATAGAATTGTTATAGATGTCAGTTATTAAAAGAACTGACGTCACAACGCTTCCCGCCACCGAAAACACGCCAGCAAAGGGCCTATAGGCATCGGTTTTGTAAGATAACCGACGCCATCTCCCCTGCCACCACGACCGTGCTTCCCAGCACGGCCGTGTTTCCTGACCATATCAGATGAACTGACGTCAGTTTTGTGCTAATAACTGACGCCATATCCCGTGCCTGCCACCACAGTCGTGCTTCCCAGCACGGCCGTGGTTCCTGTCCACATAGACATCAGTTTTTTTATCAAAAACCGCCGCCGTATGTCTTTGGTGTCAGTTTTGTTCAAATAACCGACGCCTATGTTAGGATTTTTTTAATCAGTTTGTAGGTCTGTTGTATGGCTGGTCAGCAGGATGAGAACCTACAGTTCAGTTCAGAACTGCAGGTTTATGACATCTATTGATATCAGCCAACAACAAGCCACAAACCTACAAAATTAACAAGATGGAAAATATTATATATATGTGATTCACACACATGTATAAGCACGTTTAATTCATATTATTTTTCATCACACACATGTTGAAACCAGTATAAACCTGCAGTTCCATTCATTTCATCTCTTTTTACATTCAGACACATGTAGAAACATTTATGTATTGATCATATTTACACACATATGACAATTCATAAAAATTCATTCACATTCACGCAAAAATAATTATGAGAACAAAGTTATTCTTTATTCATCATTGTCATCATTGTCAATAAAATTAAATCTAAAAATCCCCACTCTTTGTAGGGATTTTGCCCATTCTTCTCTTACAACATCTAATTCATCTCTCGTATAGGGAGCATGTACATCGAAACGCTTTCTACCTGTGCTGAAGTCAACAGTTTTAAAGACCTACAAAGAGAATGACGTATATATATAATTAACAATATATAATAAGATTGATATATTTCATATTATCTAATGAGACTATGTATAATACTTATTGTATCTTATCAATTTCCATTATGACATGTTTGATGATTAGGTCCATAAATAACATCACATAGTAGGCACATGCCCAACCGTTGTCTTGTGTAGCACACTATAAATTGAAACATACAAGATATTCAAAAATACAAATAAGCACAGTTCACATAAATAATATATACATTGGAGTCAGGAAATTACTTTCACATTCTCCCAAATTAGTGACAGATCCTTTTTCCTGGGGACCTTTCCTCCAACTTTTTTGTACTCTTGTAAAGCCCTACATATGTTAATGTAACCCATTAAATTACATAATTAAATAGTAATGTAGTAATAGATGTTAACAGATATAAAAACATAAAATATTTCTCACGAGAATAATGGCCTTTTAATTGCATGTCCATATAATTCTAACTCATTCCCCGTAGGATCTAGATAATAGACAATGAACGTCTCGGGGACAATAACTAGTAACTCCCAATGCCTACCACTACATGTAAAAAGTTAAAAATTAATAACTCAAAATCCATAATAAAAATGTAATTTTCTTGAGTCCAAATTATAAGCAAAGTAAACTTACTCGACATTGAATGGAGCTATTATCACTGTCTTCTTATTTTTACCAAAATATTCAAAAGCATCACAACAGTATGAAGTAACTGAAGAAGGTTTTATATCTACAAGACTAATCAAAGATGGAACCAAAAATCCCACATGGGAAAACCCAAAATCTCTACATATCTTTTGTAAGTGGCTGCAAAACATGTATTACGTGTACATTAATATATAAGAAACCAAATCACCGTATATAAAATAAGGTATATGGATGTATAAACAAGATCACACCATATCCACAACTCTATCATAGATGTATTCAACCATTGATAACTAAACAACTCCAATATATCTTGTATAAATATCTTGTTTCGTATGATTGATCTGCATTAATACCTATGCATTAATACATATGTATGCAGAACATGTATTACATATGCATTAATATGTATGATAAACTTGTATAAATAGATTGTTATTGTATGATTTACATGTAGCATCCTCCAGAATATTAACAATTATAGGACAATTTGTATCATGTTCGCCGATCCATACTGCCACACCCCTACAATTAGGACCTATCGAGGCACGTAGGTCCCTTGGAATCCAACTTGGTAGTCGAGGAGGTGGAGGCCGAGATGTAGTGGGTCTCGTCTTTTTGACCTGTACATATAATTTCATATCAATTGACTCATATATACACACTAAAAAATTAAAGTAATGGAAATTTATCATACAATATCAAATAGAGGACATCCGCTTCAGGCCACAATATCACTCTGCCTACTGCCTCACCAAGTGTTTCAGCATCTGGGTGTGCATGAGGCAGTGCAAGATCCGGCCAGTCAGGGAATACATGTATCGGGCTCACACGTACCACTGGATACCCATGAAATATGCACCCTTTAAGGGTGGGTAAGCCGATGCCTCTGCAACGATATATTCTTACTTTTTAGTCGGCATGGCTTCAACCCCTACAAATTTACGTAAAGAATGTTATTTGAATATATACACAAACATATCATCTTGAACAGACTAGTTATCATGTCATAAAAATACTTACAGAGGACATTCTAGGTGGTGGGTCTACATGATTACTCTCAACCACTTCTACAGTAGGAGAAGAGCGGCCCGCCACAGGTATTGTCTGAGTGGCAGGCTGAGACGCCTGGCACTTCGCCATTGCTTCTTGGATTCTCTTCTCAATTAATGAATCTACATATACATGGATAAAAGAAATGCTAGCTTCTGATTATTAAATTCCCTTTTACAATAATATTCTAAAATAAAAACATGTTACCTCATCTTGTGAAAGTCCCACCTTTGGGACAAGTTTGTGTTGGGATGGCCCAAAGAACGCTTTGATGCCCACATCAGCGCCTACACCCCGAACACATCTAGGATGCTTTGGGTTACCCAGAGCAACTGTTAGTTCATCCCTTGTGCCCTGAGGGATGAACTTGCCTTCCTTCCTCTGCTCATGGAGCTCCCTCTAATCACCATCAAAAAAATTAGTAAGTAAACATAACAATAATCAATATCGATCGATTGCTCTAAGAGTTGATTTTTACCATTTTTGCAGCCGCCTCAGCAGTTGCAGGCTTTGGTATGTCTCCCTTCTTATTTTGCCTCCCAGCTATCCACATAGCATGACAAGGTAGAGGTGCGGGAGCAGTAGTAGAGGACTCTGCAGTCTCCTGAGTAGTAGTAGGCTGAGCAGACTCAGCCTGTAGTCTTTGGCGAATGCATGCATATCCTCTTGGACCCATTGTGTGGCCGTACACATTCAGTGCATGCCTTGCTCTTTGCGCCTCACTGAGGGCCTAGTTAGTTAGCACATTGATTTGGTTAGTAACACTAAAGGTTAATCTTGAATAGGTGAATACATAAAAATATATATTAATTAAATTGGGAGTGGCGCTTAATACCTTGAATTCATCTATTTTTCTTTGGGTAACAAATGCCTCCCAGTCTTTGGGGTCCAGGTAGTTCCATTGCTTTGTGGCTTCCTTCTGCCTAAATTTATTTTTTAAAGAGAATACAAAAAAAATTATTAGTGTAGAGTCAGTGAAATAGTGATCAATGTCTAGAATTGGAAATCAATCAAGAACCTCTTATCAGCATCACATATGTATTCTTGGGTGAGATTGATCCTATAATTCCTTAGGACCCTCCCACAATGTTGCATCACACATTTACGATGCATCTTTTCATCCATATCAAATACGCTATGCAAATTAAATAGAATTGCTATTAACTAGTATCCTAAAATTAGTAATCTACACAAATAGAATTACAAATAATTATAACTCACACATAGTTCCTTCCATAGGTGGTCTTTCTTCCCCTTAGGAACTTTATGCCAGGATTCTAGGATAGGACTGCAATGGCTGCGAGTAAGAACCCCAAGATATGAAACAAATGAGTTACGGTTCACTCCATATGGATTTCCTGCATGGTCGAAATCCACAACCAATTTGGGTCCATTGCCCCTTTGTTGTATTAACTTGTTCATCATTGTGATGCCCCTCACTTTCTCAATTTTCTTTTGATGCTCATCAAGTGCTGTAATTTCTTCAGCGGGTACATCAACAACCTAAAATTTGATAAAAAACACACTTACATGATATAATTATAAATGAACATATAGATAGAAACCTCAGGGATATATTCTTAAAACTTACATTGTCAGGCGGCGCAAGCACGTCCTCACCCTCACGGTGATCATCAACATGATCATCATGGGAATGCTCAGCCATTTGAAAGTTCACATTCAAATTATAAATTTCACATTGTAAAGTAACACTAATTGTAAAGTTCACATTGTAAAGTAATTCACATTGTAAAGTTCACATTCACATTGTAAAGTAATTCACATTGTAAAGTTCACATTCACATTGTAAAGTAATTCACATTGTAAAGTCCACATTCACATTGTAAAGATCACATTCAGAAAAATAAAACATATAAAAAATATAAACATTCATGCCTCTAATATTGTGATCTTTTATCAATTAACAATCATTCATTGTGATCCCCGCGAACATACAAGTCATTGTGATCCCCATCTTCAATGTTTGGTGGTGTTGGCAACCCAACTGAGAATGGACTGGAGTCATCATACTTATCATAGTACTCTTCTTCATCTATAAGATCTTCAATGAACTGTCTTTTACTATGAAGAACAACTGACCATTTATCATTTGCAGGATCATCGATATAAAATACTTGTTTCACCTATGATGCCAATATGAATGGTGCACCCTTCTCGTCAATCTTTTCAAAGTTCACTAACGTGAAACCCAATTCATCCACTATAACTCCTTTTTTGTTGTCAACCCAATTACATTTAAAGAGCAGAATTCTGAAATCTACATAGTCAAACTCCCATATGCCTTCAATGACACCGTAATATGACATTTTAGCTTCACGTGGACTCTTATCCTTTGCACTTGCAAAAAACAATGAAGACGCTTGAAGGGTGACCCCACTATTTTGGATGACACTCTTATCATCTTTATGCTTTGTGTAATATGAGAATCCATTTATGTCAAACCCTTCATAAGACATAACATTCAATTTTAGTTTAAAGGCGAGGCATTTGATGGTTTCAGTAAGATTATCTGGTGTTTGAGATAGTTGATGTAAGACTTTATCTTCAAACCACTTAATAAATGTCTTGTTATGCTCCCTAGCAAGCCACATTGAATTGGATCGAGGATATTATCTCTTGATGAAATTGGTATGTTCCTCGATATAAACACTCACTTCGTCGATGTTGTGTAAAATATGCAAGTGACCTTGCTCCAACTGCTCACGGATGATTACTTTCACCCGTGATCCCAAAATTCCTTTGCCAAAATTCTCCTCAATATTCTTGTCATTCACAAGAGCGTCATTAGCACTCAGAAAGTCATTGCAAAAATCCATAACCTCTCTCGCCACATAACCCTCAATAATACTCCGTTCAGGCTGATAACGATTTCAAACATCACCTTTAAAAATGCTCATGTATCGTTCAAAGGGATACATCCAATGCAAGAAAATTGATCCCAACATTTTCACTTCCCTAGTCAAGTAGACAACAAGATGTACCATGATATCAAAGAACGAAGGAGGAAAATACATATCAAGCTGATATAGGGTAACAACCACTTCTCTTTGCAATTTATCGAGAGTATCAAGGTCAATAAATTTGTTGTGCAGACTGTTGAAAAAGAAACAAAGTTTGATGATTGCAAACCGTACATGCTTTGACAATATAGATCGAATTGCCACGGGTAATATTTGTTGCATTAGAGTGTGACAATCATGAGATTTAAGACCTATCAACTTCAGATCTTTCATTGATACCAATGTACAGATGTTGGATGAGTAACCCTGTGGCACCTTAACATTTTCCAAGCATTCACAAAAAGCTTTATTCTCCTTTCTAGACAACGTGTAACAAGCGGGAGGTAAGTATGTTCTCCGATCGCTACTAACTACTTCTATTAATTCTGACCTTATTCCCATTTCACGTAGGTCCATTCTGGATTTTATCCCATCTTTAGTCTTACCTGGTATATTCAACAGAGTATCGATGACGCTATCACATACATTTTTCTCAACGTGCATGGCATCGATACAATGCCTGACTGTTAAAGAACTCCAATAAGGAAGATCCCAAAATATTGACTTCTTCTTTAATAAAGACTTGTCACTCCGTGTGGCCATCGTACATTGTGATCTCTTACCAATTCATTAGCGATGTCTTTTACTCTTTCATAAACATCCTCCCCTGATATAGGTTTAAGTGCACTCTATTCTTCATTTCGTCCATTGAATGTTTTACGCAACCTATGATACAGATGAAATTTTGGAAGAAAACTTCGATGACCAAGATATACAGTCTTGCCGCCGTGTTTTAGTCGTATTAAATCAGTGTTCTCTTCACATATATAACACACTTTAGATCCTTTGACACTATATCCAAACAAATTCCCATACGCTGGAAAGTCATTCACAGTGCAAAACAACATAGCGTGCAAACGAAATGTCTCTCTTCGTGAAGCATCATAGGTCATCATACCTTCACCCCATAGCTTCTTCAAGTCATCAATCATAGGTTCAGGATAAACGTCGATATCATTTCCAGGTTGTTTAGGACCCGATATCAAAGACAACATCATAACATACTTATTTTTCATACACAACCAGAGAGGAAGATTGTATATAACAAGCATAACTGGATAAGTGCTATGTTGGCTGCTCAATGTCCCGTACGAATTCATCCCATTTGTACAAAGCCCAAGTCTTAGATTCCTATCTTCTTCACTGAATTCAGGGTACAATAAATCAATCTTCTGCCACTGTGGGGAATCAGACGCATGTCGTAGGATCCTATCATTATTTTTCTTAACATTTGCATGCCACCTAAAATTCTTCACATATATAGGATTGGCAAACAAGCATTGAAACTGTGGTATTATAGGTAGATACCACATCACCTTGGCAGGAGAACTAGTTTTGGACTCCCACAAAGTCGTCAATTTATACCTTGACGCACCACATTTCGGACGATCTTTCAAATCCACATAGTCCTTTTGAAATAATACACAATCATTCAGACATGCATGTATCTTCTTGACCTCCATTCCCACTGGGCACAACAATTTCTTTAACCGGTATGTTGAGATTGGCAGCTCGTTTCCTTCAGGAAGAATTTCTTTCAACAAAGATAATAATGACGTGAAGCTTTTTTCACTCCATCGATTATTAGCTTTCAGTTTATATAATCTCAACACAGCGCTAAGCTTCGTAAACTTACAACCTGTGTATAACGGTATCTCAGCATCATGCACAATGTTTCTAAACATGGGAGGTGGATCGGTGTGCTCTACCCCACAACTATCCAGCATTGCATCAACGATGTCTACTGGAACTGGTTCGTTCACATCTACATCATCGAAGGCAATTTCTTCTTCCACACAAGCACTGCTATCAACATGCACTGATTTCAGGTTTGAAATCTCTCCATGCCAGTGCCATTCTGTATAGCCTTGTACAATCTTGTTGCACATGACATGACTTTTGATTTCGTCACCAATGCTGACTTTCAAGTTGTTACTGCAATGCCTACATGGACAGTAGAACCTATCTCCAGGTTGTTTCCTATGTTCCTCGACAAATCTAATAAACTGGTTAAGACCAGAAATAAACTCGGGGGTGCAGTGATTTGGAATGGACATCCATGATCTATCCATTCTATGATCAAAGAGAAAACAAGTATATATTAGAACAAGATTAGGGTCTAGGGTTAAAAGATTAGGGTTTATGGTTAAAACTTTAGGGTTTAAGGTCCTATATATAATTAATGGTTAAAACATCCTAAGTGAGATTAGGTGTTCAAGAACAGTCCCAAACCGGGGACTATTCAAGATTTACTCCTAATGAGTAAATCTTGGACGGGTTTCTAGGCCAACAAATACATGTGCTGTCATTCTTATATATAATAAATGTGTACCACCTATCCCATTCTTAAACGGGGAAATGCTACTAAAATTTTCTTGAAAACCCAATACACATTATACACTTACATACTAAGTGAGATTAGGTGTTCAAGAATAGTCCCAAACTGGGGACTATCCAAGATTTACTCCTAATGAGTAAATCTTGGACGGATTACTAGGCCAACAAATACATGTGTTGTCATTCTATAACATTGATTTCAACATTTCGAGTGTCCATGCATGTTCATCATCAAGATAAAGATTACACATAAATTAGTATGACCTAGGGATGGAGAGATTCATAATTGATTTCAAAATTTCAAACTAGCTCATGCATTATCATCAATCTACATCATACAACAGGGATTCATGTAGTAGGGTGACACATCACTACAAAATCATAGATTTATCATTAGGGTTTTAATATCTTAGATAGATTGATCACAAGATTTCAACAATATAGTTAATTCAAGATTATGGTGAAATGTGTATTAGGGTTTTAATATCTTAATTCAACATGCATCAAAATTTACAGAATTAGGTCAAGCATTAGTATTCAATTGCAAATATATCTTCTTCTTCCTGCTCCCTCCTTTCCAAATGGATAAAAGCAAGGCACGACCTGTGGGCTGGACACGACCATGGTTGTGCTGGCCAGCACGGCCGTGGTCGGCCAACACAGCCACCCGTGTCCAACCCACAGGTCGATCATGCCTTGCTTTTATCCATTTGGAAAGGAGGGAGCAGGAATAAGAAGAGGTGGAGGAAGAAGAAGAAGAGGCAGGGACCTACCTGTCAGTGGCGTGGAGGAAGAAGAGATCAGCTAGGCATCCCTGTCATCGGCGGCGGCGGTGTGAGGAGCTAGCGGGCGAGAGGAAGAAGACAGCAGGGGCGGCGGCGACGATGGTGTGAGGAGCAGCGGGCGGCGGTGACGATCGAGTAGGGGGCAACAGCTTCGGGCGGGGGCAACAATTTCACGATGAAACAGAGAGAATGGGAAGAGTTTGTTTCTTGATCGATCGGGGGTTATTAAGTTAACAAAGGTGTCAGTTATTTAAAAAACTGACACCTAATATCCTTCAACATCGGTTGCCAGAAAAAACTAACGTCTATTTGACAATCTTAACCCTAAAAAAATCGCGGGGACGGTGCACGAAACCTTATCAGCGTCGGTGTTTCCACAAAAACCGACGACCTTTGGAGGTAATTTTTCGTCTTTAGGCGTCGATTATTAGGTCAAAAAAACGACGCCTTATGTGAAACTTTGGGGGCAATTTTTTTCGCTCAAAAATTTGGATTTGGCAGGCTATTTTAGGCATCAGTTCATTATAGGGAGCCGACGCTAAATAAAAAGCGATACCCGTATCTGGCCGGTCTTCAAATATAGATGTTGGTCTCTGTAATTATCCGACATTGTAGGGTTTAGGCGTCGATTTTCGATAATAACCGACACTTCTAAATGTGACGTTATAAGCTATTTCTGCAGTAGTGTCAATGCTCTTCACATAGAGTCGATTAGGGTTTTACTTCACGGTTACACCACCAAACCCTAATTACACCAAATCTCAACTTGATTAGGTTTGAGCAACATTAGTTAGATAGGAGCCAATCATCATACCATCAGTACCAAGTATCACCCTTTCATAAATGCACATGTGTATCATCTTCATTAAGTCATGTGTGGGTTACAACGGTGCACTATATAAACATGTTGCCTATTACACCAATGTGACGTTTCATCATTAGGTGACCGGTGATAATCTGGATTTTAGGGTTTTCATGGACCATGATGTGTTATGCAGTCAAATCAAACAAGTATGCATTATGTTGATTTGGAGGATAATTGATGTGTACCCTAATCCCAATATCTTTATATATGCACCACTTTGGAGTAGTTATGACTTTGGGGTATCAATTAGGGTATATAGGAACCCAAATGGTTCAGTTATGAATACTGGAATGCATGACGATCAAGATATTGAGATTGAAATTGTTTCATCAAATTTTGGTGAATAATTGATTTATAGTTGAGGTTTACCCACTTAATTATGAGACTAATCGAGGAATTAAGTTACATGAACAATTGTTGCAATATGCATCTCAAACTTAGTAGTGTGAGGCCTTGGGTTGTGAAGGACCTATGGTTCAAGTTTCATGCAAATAAGAGGTTTCTACTAGAAGATATAAGAGTTGAAGTTGTTTCCATTTCATTCTAATGTTCTGCCAAACCTTGGTCAACCGATTTATTTATGAAATATTTTGGGACGTGACAATGATATGTCACACAGCCTTGAGGACTTTAGATGCGCACTGTTTTAGTGGGATGATACTGTAGCACAGAAGCTATGACCGTAGGATGGCGATCATGCGGCCTCTAGTTCATCTTCCACATCCGAAATGGGCAGAACAGTAACCTTTGACTTGGCAGTGGATCATCCCCACCGATCCAAGTGAGAATCAGGAACCAAAGTGGCATCTTGAGTACCTGAATAGATCCTGAATTCTAGGGGGTGCCCAACGACCCTTTATACATTGCCTGAGATGGTACATGTCACCATTTCTTCTCGTCGTTTCCCTCTCTCATCTCCACCTGCGATCGCAGAGCGTAGGCTACAATGGGCTATGATGCAGAGCAGATCAGGAGGGGTACAACCCTTAAAAAAATGGTCCTCAGGGCTTTGTAGAGTTATCTGAGAGGTTATCGTCTTGCTCTTAGCTTCATCTACCCTTTCCTATCTCCCTGCAACCTCAAACACAATCATTGGAGAAGGGAACCCAGATCCCCATTTCACACCGTCATTTGGAATCCGAACTCTAGAATCAGAGTGGATCTTCATGCTCAATTCTCCCTTTGAGATGGTTGGGGATACGCCCAATCAGATGCTTTGGTCGAGTTTTAGAAGTCTTTTTGCAACATTTTGGATCGTTGGGAGAGTCAGATGAGGAGCAGGTCAAGTTTCCCCTTTTCTTCTCCAGACGACGATGGGTTGCAGTGGAGAACCACCCAGAGATCTTGGTGTAGAGCCCCATCTACCTACCTTGGGACTTTGCATCACGAAGGATCAAGCCACAACGAGCCATTGCGACCTGGTTTGCTCATCGGAGGAGAGCCCGTGCGGCGGTGCTCTGTTTCACAGAGGAAAACAGAGACCGCGGGCTGGATCGATGAACGAAAGAGAAGGACCACCCGCAGGTACTCACGCGGATGTGCGCTGTGCTAGACGAGACCTGGGATCACAATTCACGAGAAAGAGAGGAGAGCATGGCCACCGATCTCTGGAGGTGCTTGCCGTGGAGGCGGCTCTCGTGTAGCAGAAGAACGGAGTCCCGCTTGGGACTTGGATGAGCACGAGACGAGGAAAAGAAGGAGACCGGGTCCAATCCCCCAAACCGACCGATTCATGATCAAACTGGGTCCAGAGGAAGTGAACTGCGCTTGACCAAATGGTTGACCCATGCCTGAACAGTAGGACCACAGGACACATGGCGCAATTTGATTGGCCACTAAGAGGTAAAAACCTAGAATATATGCAGTTCTTCAATAAATTGTAGAAAATAGTCTACTTGTCAGAAAAATACAAATAAGGTACCAAAATGTTCAGAAAAATAAGTAGAATAACATAGGACCATAATAACAGTCTTTTGTTAAACTAATAATAGTTATATCATGTAAGATGTAAAATGCTCATATGATGGATAATAAATATCAAACGATACTCTAAAATTATGATAACATGTCAGTAAGTCTATATTCATGTTTATAATGCATATGATGCTAGTTATGGTCATGTTGATGTACGAAATCATGTAATTTGCTCCATATGGCTATTTAGGGATAATAACCCTAAAGAAAATGTAATAAATACATGCATTCTCAATAAATGATGAAATTTACAGAGTAAGCTCATATATGTATTTGGAAACTCAGATTTAATTATGAGATCATGATGATGCATAGAATGCATGTTATATGAAGAGCACCCTTAATACATGTGATGTAACCCTAATATGGTTAATGAAAGTGACATAATGTTAAATATGTCCACATAATAATGTGACACATGAGTATATCCAGTTGATGAACTGTAATATGGAAAATGACATCAGTAAGATAAATATAAGGTAAGAATACAAGTAATCATGAGAATAACATAATGATCTAAGTAAACCCTAAAATGAACACGACTAGGGTTAAGATGATCAGAATCTGATGCTAGTATATGATTTTGTTATTAACCAGGTGATGACCAGATATCTAGACGAGCAAGAATGATTAAAAATCTCTATACTCAGGTACGTGGGATTTATTAAGTATAAGACTAGTTTCTGGTTTCCTATGATATGTAATATCTTGAATGCTCGTATTTGGATATGATTGCTTGGTTGAACTAGTATGAGTTATACTTCACCAAATCTAATAGATCATAAATGAGTATGATGGGTTGTAGCTACTAGAGCACATAGCCTGGTGTGGATGTATGTTGCCTAACATGGATGTATGATTCCTTGGCCCATGTTAGATGTATGATGATACTATATTGCCCACACTAGATGTAAGTCAAGTGCAAGTATGTGTAGTATAACCGCATCAAAGTGAATGCAATAAAAGGAATGTTTACCTGATTATCGCTTTAAACAATGTTTTCTTTTAATCTTTCTTTCTCAAGTTATTTCAATTATGCAAACATATTAGTAGGTATCTTTCTACCCACGTGCACAACACCTTGTGTGTTGATTCGTTGTTTCATGTATGTTTTAGGTTCAGAGATAGCATGGGAGGAAAAAGATGGGAGTGAGCAGTTGTACAGGTTGTACCTATTGTCTAAGATCTTGTTAGCATACATGTTCAGACTTGTAGAATTTTCATTCAATATGTAACTGTAAATCATTTTGTAATAATTCATATTGTATATATATGCATGTTGAATGTTGAGTATGTTATGGTTGTATGTTCATGTATGCGTATTATGCTTCCGCATAGCTCTCTGATATAATTGCTAACGTTTTCGGATTTTGTCTTCTCATCTCCATGGGGTTTTGAGAAGGTGAAAATTCGGGGATGTTACAGTTGGTATCAGAGCATGAACAATAGCTACACCTAACCATTGCTCACCATGAAACATAAAAATAAATTGAACCTTTAACTTGAAACCTTAGAAACTTAGTAAGTTGTTATAAGGTTTGACTTACCCTTTAAGTTAGAACCTAGATGTTTGAGAACTAGGTTTAGACAAGTGTGTGAGACCCTTTTCATATAGAGCTCATATGTATTGGGTAGCTACACTAGTCTACACCTTGTTCTCACCATTTCACTAGGTTACGTGACACTAGACTATCTATTGTGGGTGGGACACTCGATTTTGCTGATTTGGTTTTGTTTTCCAATCGGCTCGAGCCTCGAGTGTTTTCTCTGACGTCTTCTTTCTCGGAGAAAAACTATATAATATTTTATTATATATGTAAATATAAAAATGTGTCCCTCACACTGTAGGGTAGTTAGTGTTCATGCAACCTAAGTGAAAGCGAGACACATCAATCTAGAAGAGAGAGAGTAGTCTAGATTAGATGTCTAGAGCCTCATCAAGATATGTGATACATAGAGTAGATGATAGAATGATAGTTGAAATAAGCATGTGAAATCTTATCTAAGTTTGATCTCTGATAGTATAAGTTTCCTTATAAAGGTTTAAATTGTACACTAGTTGAATCCAATTTTGGAGAATTTAAGCAAAATCTTGATGATGAAAGTACATTCACTTTTCCTACTTAAGATAAGCTAAGTTAAGATAGAGATGAGTGTGCATGAGCCTCAAGCTCTTATACAAGGAGGATATCTAGTGGTAGGATGAGATATGTGGTGAACTCTAGAGAGAGTAAGACCCACAGGGAGAAGGTCATAGGACCTAGCCTCCAATATATGAGATATGTGTTAAAAAAAATGTCCTACACTAGATTACTCCTGAGTAGATGAGTTGAGTCCTCTTGCATGATTCAATCATATATGTGAAAGTTGGGTTATAAAAAAATGATGGGTAGGTGACTCATAAAGAGAAAGTCAATCCTTTTGATTGAGTTAGACTAGCTTGAGTGACATATGTGTGTGAATCTCATCATTAGCTGCAAGTGAGGTGATATATGAACTCTAGTTCTAAGAGTAAAATGCTTCATGCATAAGATACTCATAAATGTTGTTCCTTCCACTTCTCTTTCTCTATATATGATGCTATAAACCTCACTTGAGCTATTTGGATGATTATGTATGAAGGTCACTTAGATAAGCTTGACCTATTCTATATTCCCTTCCTATATTATACATGTAATATCCAATTATGAAATCAGGATAAGATTGGCTTAGCATATTCTCTTTCCCTCTACATCACGCGTGCAAGATATAAGTTTGAAATCATGAGCTTGAAATTTACATACCCTCTAGATCATAAATTGCATGATCTTAAAATATAGCTCTTAACCTCAAATTTTTTTATTCTAAGCTTCTAGTTTTATGATAAACCTCAAACAATAGGGTGAGACCCTAATATATAAAATGAAGATCAATTCTCTTCAATGATGAAAATCTAGTATGATGTTGATCTAAACAATATTAATAGGGTTAAGTTTGGAAATTCTAGACAATAATGGCATGAAATCTTGACATCACCTTGTGTTATTTACTAGGGTGAAGGATGAAACCTTGAGCAATACCCTCTCAACCCCAAAGATTGCAAAGGAAAAGAAAATACCTATATCTTAAGGGATTACGAGATGTAAGTCCTAACATAAAAGAATATGAATAAGACATTAAATGATGCTTCAATCTTTATAAGGTGGGGTGGGTACACCCAAGAATATGTAGATCCTAAGATGACGGCTTAGGGTGTGTGTAAAGTATGGTGGTCCCATAACCTAAGAAGTGGTGACTTATATGAAGTTGAACCCCTTGATATCACCTTAAGTATGACATTAGTTGAATTTTGAGGACGAAATTTCTTTTAAAGTGGGATGAATGTGATAATCTAGATTTTAGGGTTTTCATGGACCATGATGTGTTATACAGACAAATCAAACAAGTGTGAATTATGTTGATTTGGAGGATAATTGATGTGTACCCTAATCCCAAAATCTTTATATATGTACCACTTTGGAGTAGTTATGACTTTGGGGTATCAATTAGGGTATATAGGAACCCAAATGGTTCAATTATGAATACTGGAATGCATGACGATCAAGATATTGAGATTGAAATTGTTTCATCAAAGTTTGGTGAATAATTGATTTATAGTTGAGGTTTACACACTTAATTATGAGACTAATCGAGGAATTAAGTTAGATGAACAATTGTTGCAATATGCATCTCAAACTTAGTAGTGTGAGGCCTTGGGTTGTGAAGGACCTATGGTTCAAGTTTCATGCGAATAAGAGGTTTCTACTAGAAGATATAAGAGTTGAAGTTGTTTCCATTTCATTCTAATGTTCTTCCAAACCTTGGTCAACCGATTTATTTTAGAAATATTTTGGGACGTGACAATGATATGTCATGCAACCTTTAGGACTTTAGATGCACGTTGTTTTAGTGGGATGATATTGTAGTACAGAAGCTATGACCGTAGGATGGCGATCATGCGACCTCTAGTTCATCTTCCACATCTGAAATGGGCGGAACAGTAACCTTTGACTTGGCAGTAGATCATCCCCACCGATCCAAGTGAGAATCAGGAACCAAAGTGGCATCTTGGGTACCGGAATAGATCCTGAATTCTAGGGGGTGCCCAACGACCCTTTATACATTGCCTGAGATGGTATGTGTCACCATTTCTTCTCATCGTTTCCCTCTCTCATCTCCACATGTGATCGTAGAGCGTAAGCTAGAATGGGCTATGATGCATAGCAGATCAGGAGGGGTACAACCCTTACAAAAATGGTCCTCAGGGCTTCGTAGAGTCATCTGAGAGGTTATCATCTTGCTCTTAGCTTCATCTACCCTTTCCCATCTCCCTGCAACCTCAAACACAATCATTGGAGAAGGGAACCCAGATCCCCATTTCACACCGTCGTTTGGAATCCGAACTCTAGAATCAGAGTGGATCTTCAGGGCTCAATTGTCCCTTTGAGATGGCTGGGGATACGCCCAATCAGATGCTTTGGTTGTGTTTTGGAAGTCTTTCTGTAACATTTTGGATCGTTGGGAGAGTCAGATGAGGAGCAGGTCAAGTTTCCCCTTTTCTTCTCCAGACGACAATGGGTTGCAGCGGAGCACCACCCAGAGCTCTTGGCGCAGAGCCCCATCTACCTACCTTGGAACTTTGCATCATGAAGGATCATGCCACAAGGAGCCATTGCGACCTAGTTTGCTCACCGGAGGAGAGCCCGTGCGGCGGTGCTCTGTTTCACAGAGGAAACAGAGACCTCGAGCTGGATCGTTGAACGAAAGAGAAGGACCACCCGTAGGTGCTCACGCGGACGTGCACTGTGTTAGACGAGACCTGAGATCGCGATTCACGAGAAAGAGAGGAGAGCATGGCCACCGATCTCTGGAGGTGCTTGGCGTGGAGGCAGCTCTCGCGTAGTAGAAGAACGGAGTCCCGCTCGAGACTTGGATGAGCACGAGACGAGGAAAAGAAGGAGACCGGGTCCAATCCCCCAAACCGACCAATTCATGATCAAACCAGGTCCAAAGGAAGTGAACTACGTTGGACCAGATGGTTGACCCATGCCTGACCAGTAGGACCACAGGAAACATGGCGCAATTTGATTGGCCACTAAGAGGTAAAAACCTAGAATATATGCAGTTCTTCAATAAATTATAGAAAATAGTCTACTTGTCAGAAAAATACAAATAAGGTACCGAAATGTTCAGAAAAATAAGTAGAATAACACGAGACCATAATGTCAGTCTTTTGTTGAACTAATAATAGTGATATCATGTGAGATGTGAAATGCTCATATGATGGACAATAAATATCAAATGATACTCTAAAATTATGATAACATGTCAGTAAGTCTATATTCATGTTTATAATGCATATGATGCCAGTTATGGTCATGTTGATGTACGAAATCATGTAATTTTCTCCATATGGCTAATTAGGGATAATAACCCTAAAGAAAATGTAATAAATACATGCATGCTCAATAAATGATGAAATTTACAGAGTAAGCTCATATTTGTATTTGGAAACTCAGATTTAATTATGAGATCATGATGATGCATAGAATGCATGTTATATGAAGAGCACCCTTAATACATGTGATGTAACCCTAATATGGTTAATGAAAGTGACATAATGTTAAATATGTCCACATAATAATGTGACACATGAGTATATCCAGTTGATGAACTGTAATCTAGAAAATGACATCAGTAAGATAAATATAAGGTAAGAATACAAGTAATCATGAGAATAACATAATGATCTAAGTAAACCCTAAAATAAACACGACTAGGGTTAAGATGATCAGAATCTGATGCTAGTGTATGATTTTGTTATTAACCAGGTGATGACCAAATATCTAGATGCGCAAGAATGATTAGAAATCTCTGAACTCAGGTACGTGGGATTTATTAAGTATAGGACTAGTTTTCTGGTTGCCTATGATATGTAATATCTTGAATGCTCGTATTTGGATATGATTGCTTGGTTGAACTAGTATGAGTTATAGTTCACCAAATCTAATAGATCATAAATGAGTATGATGGGTTGTAGCTACTAGAGCACATAGCCTGGTGTGGATGTATGTTGCCTAACATGGATGTATGATTCCTTGGCCCATGTTAGATGTATGATGATACTATATTGCCCACACTAGATGTAAGTCAAGTGCAAGTATGTGTAGTATAACCGCATCAAAGTGAATGCAATAAAAGGAATGTTTACCTGATTATCGCTTTAAACAATGTTTTCTTTTAATCTTTCTTTCTCAAGTTATTTCAATTATGCAAACATATTAGTAGGTATCTTTCTACCCACGTGCGCAACACCTTGTGTGTTGATTCGTTGTTTCATGTATGTTTTAGGTTCAGAGATAGCATGGGAGGAAAAAGATGGGAGTGGGCAGTTGTACAGGTTGTACCTATTGTTTAAGATCCTGTTAGCATACATGTTCAGACTTGTAGAATTTTCATTCAATATGTAACTGTAAATCATTTTGTAATAATTCATATTGTATATATATGCATGTTGAATGTTGAGTATGTTATGGTTGTATGTTCATGTATGTGTATTATGCTTCCGCATAGCTCTCTGATATAATTGCTAACGTTTTTGGATTTTGTCTTCTCATCTCCATGGGGTTTTGAGAAGGTGAAAATCCGGGGATGTTACATTTGTTATCAGAGCATGAACAATAGCTACACCTAACCATTGCTCACCATGAAACATAAAAATAAATTGAACCTTTAACTTGAAACCTTAGAAACTTAGTAAGTTGTTATAAGGTTTGACTTACCCTTTAAGTTAGAACCTAGATGTTTGAGAACTAGGTTTAGACAAGTGTGTGAGACCCTTTTCATATAGAGCTCATATGTATTGGGTAGCTACACTAGTCTACACCTTGTTCTCACCATTTCACTAGGTTACGTGACACTAGACTATCTATTGTGGGTGGGACACTCGATTTTGCTGATTTGGTTTTGTTTTCCAATCGGCTCGAGCCTCGAGTGTTTTCTCTGACGTCTTCTTTCTCGGAGAAAAACTATATAATATTTTATTATATATATGTAAATATAAAAATGTGTCCCTCACACTGTAGGGTAGTTAGTGTTCATGCAACCTAAGTGAAAGCGAGACACATCAATCTAGAAGAGAGAGAGTAGTCTAGATTAGATGTCTAGAGCCTCATCAAGATATGTGATACATAGAGTAGATGATAGAATGATAGTTGAAATAAGCATGTGAAATCTTATCTAAGTTTGATCTCTGATAGTATAAGTTTCCTTATAAAGGTTTAAATTGTACACTAGTTGAATCCAATTTTGGAGAATTTAAGCAAAATCTTGATGATGAAAGTACATTCACTTTTCCTACTTAAGATAAGCTAAGTTAAGATAGAGATGAGTGTGCATGAGCCTCAAGCTCTTATACAAGGAGGATATCTAGTGGTAGGATGAGATATGTGGTGAACTCTAGAGAGAGTAAGACCCACAGGGAGAAGGTCATAGGACCTAGCCTCCAATATATGAGATATGTGTTAAAAAAAATGTCCTACACTAGATTACTCCTGAGTAGATGAGTTGAGTCCTCTTGCATGATTCAATCATATATGTGAAAGTTGGGTTATAAAAAAATGATGGGTAGGTGACTCATAAAGAGAAAGTCAATCCTTTTGATTGAGTTAGACTAGCTTGAGTGACATATGTGTGTGAATCTCATCATTAGCTGCAAGTGAGGTGATATATGAACTCTAGTTCTAAGAGTAAAATGCTTCATGCATAAGATACTCATAAATGTTGTTCCTTCCACTTCTCTTTCTCTATATATGATGCTATAAACCTCACTTGAGCTATTTGGATGATTATGTATGAAGGTCACTTAGATAAGCTTGACCTATTATATATTCCCTTCCTATATTATACATGTAATATCCAATTATGAAATCAGGATAAGATTGGCTTAGCATATTCTCTTTCCCTCTACATCACGCGTGCAAGATATAAGTTTGAAATCATGAGCTTGAAATTTACATACCCTCTAGATCATAAATTGCATGATCTTAAAATATAGCTCTTAACCTCAAATTTTTTTATTCTAAGCTTCTAGTTTTATGATAAACCTCAAACAATAGGGAGAGACCCCTAATATATAAAATGAAGATCAATTCTCTTCAATGATGAAAATCTAGTATGATGTTGATCTAAACAATATTAATAGGGTTAAGTTTGGAAATTCTAGACAATAATGGCATGAAATCTTGACATCACCTTGTGTTATTTACTAGGGTGAAGGATGAAACCTTGAGCAATACCCTCTCAACCCCAAAGATTGCAAAGGAAAAGAAAATACCTATATCTTAAGGGATTACGAGATGTAAGTCCTAACATAAAAGAATATGAATAAGACATTAAATGATGCTTCAATCTTTATAAGGTGGGGTGGGTACACCCAAGAATATGTAGATCCTAAGATGACGGCTTAGGGTGTGTGTAAAGTATGGTGGTCCCATAACCTAAGAAGTGGTGACTTATATGAAGTTGAACCCCTTGATATCACCTTAAGTATGACATTAGTTGAATTTTGAGGACGAAATTTCTTTTAAAGTGGGATGAATGTGATAATCTAGATTTTAGGGTTTTCATGGACCATGATGTGTTATACAGACAAATCAAACAAGTGTGAATTATGTTGGTTTGGAGGATAATTGATGTGTACCGTAATCCCAAAATCTTTATATATGTACCACTTTGGAGTAGTTATGACTTTGGGGTATCAATTAGGGTATATAGGAACCCAAATGGTTCAATTATGAATACTGGAATGCATGACGATCAAGATATTGAGATTGAAATTGTTTCATCAAAGTTTGGTGAATAATTGATTTATAGTTGAGGTTTACACACTTAATTATGAGACTAATCGAGGAATTAAGTTAGATGAACAATTGTTGCAATATGCATCTCAAACTTAGTAGTGTGAGGCCTTGGGTTGTGAAGGACCTATGGTTCAAGTTTCATGCGAATAAGAGGTTTCTACTAGAAGATATAAGAGTTGAAGTTGTTTCCATTTCATTCTAATGTTCTGCCAAACCTTGGTCAACCGATTTATTTAAGAAATATTTTGGGACGTGACAATGATATGTCATGCAACCTTTAGGACTTTAGATGCACGTTGTTTTAGTGGGATGATATTGTAGTACAGAATCTATGACCGTAGGATGGCGATCATGCGACCTCTAGTTCATCTTCCACATCTGAAATGGGCGGAACAGTAACCTTTGACTTGGCAGTAGATCATCCCCACCGATCCAAGTGAGAATCAGGAACCAAAGTGGCATCTTGGGTACCGGAATAGATCCTGAATTCTAGGGGGTGCCCAACGACCCTTTATACATTGCCTGAGATGGTATGTGTCACCATTTCTTCTCATCATTTCCCTCTCTCATCTCCACATGTGATCGCAGAGCGTAGGCTAGAATGGGCTATGATGCATAGCAGATCAGGAGGGGTACAACCCTTACAAAAATGGTCCTCAGGGCTTCGTAGAGTCATCTGAGAGGTTATCGTCTTGCTCTTAGCTTCATCTACCCTTTCCCATCTCCCTGAAACCTCAAACACAATCATTGGAGAAGGGAACCCAGATCCCCATTTCACACCGTCGTTTGGAATCCGAACTCTAGAATCAGAGTGGATCTTCAGGGCTCAATTGTCCCTTTGAGATGGCTGGGGATACGCCCAATAAGATGCTTTGGTTGTGTTTTGGAAGTCTTTCTGTAACATTTTGGATCGTTGGGAGAGTCAGATGAGGAGCAGGTCAAGTTTCCCCTTTTCTTCTCCAGACGACGATGGGTTGCAGCGGAGCACCACCCAGAGATCTTGGTGTAGAGCCCCATATACCTACCTTGGGACTTTGCATCACGAAGGATCAAGCCACAAGGAGCCATTGCGACCTGGTTTGCTCATCGGAGGAGAGCCCGTGCGGCGGTGCTCTGTTTCACAGAGGAAAACAGAGACCGCGGGCTGGATCGATGAACGAAAGAGAAGGACCACCCGCAGGTACTCACGCGGATGTGCGCTGTGCTAGACGAGACCTGGGATCACAATTCATGAGAAAGAGAGGAGAGCATGGCCACCGATCTCTGGAGGTGCTTGCCGTGGAGGCGGCTCTCACGTAGCAGAAGAACGGAGTCCCGCTCGGGACTTGGATGAGCACGAGATGAGGAAAAGAAGGAGACCGGGTCCAATCCCCCAAACCGACCGATTCATGATCAAACTGGGTCCAGAGGAAGTGAACTGCGCTGGACCAAATGGTTGACCCATGCCTGAACAGTAGGACCACAGGACACATGGCGCAATTTGATTGGTCACTAAGAGGTAAAAACCTAGAATATATGCAGTTCTTCAATAAATTGTAGAAAATAGTCTACTTGTCAGAAAAATACAAATAAGGTACCAAAATGTTCAGAAAAATAAGTAGAATAACATAGGACCATAATAACAGTCTTTTGTTAAACTAATAATAGTTATATCATGTAAGATGTGAAATGCTCATATGATGGATAATAAATATCAAACGATACTCTAAAATTATGATAACATGTCAGTAAGTCTATATTCATGTTTATAATGCATATGATGCTAGTTATGGTCATGTTGATGTACGAAATCATGTAATTTGCTCCATATGGCTATTTAGGGATAATAACCATTAAGAAAATGTAATAAATACATGCATTCTCAATAAATGATGAAATTTACAGAGTAAGCTCATATATGTATTTGGAAACTCAGATTTAATTATGAGATCATGATGATGCATAGAATGCATGTTATATGAAGAGAACCCTTAATACATGTGATGTAACCCTAATATGGTTAATGAAAGTGACATAATGTTAAATATGTCCACATAATAATGTGACACATGTGTATATCCAGTTGATGAACTGTAATCTGGAAAATGACATCAGTAAGATAAATATAAGGTAAGAATACAAGTAATCATGAGAATAACATAATGATCTAAGTAAACCCTAAAATGAACATGACTAGGGTTAAGATGATCATAATCTGATGCTAGTATATGATTTTGTTATTAACCAGGTGATGACCAGATATCTAGATGAGCAAGAATGATTAGAAATCTCTGAACTCAGGTACGTGGGATTTATTAAGTATAAGACTAGTTTTATGGTTGCCTATGATATGTAATATCTTGAATGCTCGTATTTGGATATGATTACTTGGTTGAACTAGTATGAGTTATACTTCGCCAAATCTAATAGATCATAAATGAGTATGATGGGTTGTAGCTACTAGAGCACATAGCCTGGTGTGGATGTATGTTGCCTAACATGGATGTATGGTTCCTTGGCCCATGTTAGATGTATGATGATACTATATTTCCCACACTAGATGTAAGTCAAGTGCAAGTATGTGTAGTACAACCTTATCAAAGTGAATGCAATAAAAGGAATGTTTACATGATTATCGCTTTAAATAATATTTTCTTTTAATCTTTCTTTCTCAAGTTATTTCAATTATGCAAACATATAAGTAGGTATCTTTCTACCCACGTGTACAACACCTTGTGTGTTGATTCGTTGTTTCACGTATGTTTTAGGTTCAGAGATAGCATGGGAGGAAAAAGATGGGAGTGAGCAGTTGTACAGGTTGTACCTATTGTCTAAGATCCTGTTAGCATACATGTTCAAACTTGTAGAATTTTCATTCAATATGTAACTGCAAATTATTTTGTAATAATTCATATTGTATAAATATGCATGTTGAATGTTGAGTATGTTATAGTTGTATGTTCATGTATGCGTATTATGCTTCCGCATAGCTCTCTGATATAATTGCTAATGTTTTCGGATTTTGTCTTCTCATCTCCATGGGGTTTTGAGAAGGTGAAAATCTGGGGACGTTACAGTTGGTATCAGAGCATGAACAATAGCTACACCTAACAATTGGTCACCATGAAACATAAAAATAAATTGAACCCTTAACTTGAAACCTTAGAAACTTAGTAAGTTGTTATATAGGAATAAGGTTTGACTTACCCTTTAAGTTAGAACCTAGATGTTCGAGAACTAGGTTTAGACAAGTGTGTGAGAACCTTTTCATATAGAGCTCATATGTATTGGGTAGCTACACTAGTCTACACCTTGTTCTCACCATTTTACTAGGTTACGTGACACTAGACTATCTATTGTGTGTGGGACACTCGATTTTGCTGATTTAGTTTTGTTTTCCAATCGGCTCGAGCCTCGAGTGTTTTCTCTGTCGTCTTCTTTCTCAGAGAAAAACTATATAATATTTTATTATATATATGTAAATATAAAATTGTGTCCCTCACACTGTAGGGTAGTTAGTGTTCATGCAACCTAAGTGAAATAGAGTGACATCAGTCTAGAAGAGAGAGAGTAGTCTAGATTAGATGTCTAGAGCCTTATCAAGATATGTGATACATAGAGTAGATGATAGAATGATAGTTGAAATAAGCATGTGAAATCTTATCTAAGTTTGATCTCTGATAGTATAAGTTTCCTTATAAAGGTTTAAATTGTACACTAGTTGAATCCAATTTTGGAGAATTTAAGCAAAATCTTGATGATGAAAGTACATTCTCTTTTCCTACTTAAGATAAGCTAAGTTAAGATAGAGATGAGTGTGCATGAGCCTCAAGCTCTTATACAAGGAGGATATCTAGTGGTAGGATGAGATATGTGGTGAACTCTAGAGAGAGTAAGACCCACAGGGAGAAGGTCATAGGACCTAGCCTCCAATATATGAGATATGTGTTAAAAAATGTCCTACACTAGATTACTCCTGAGTAGATGAGTTGAGTCCTCTTGCATGATTCAATCATATATGTGAAAGTTGGGTTATAAAAAAAATGATGGGTAGGTGACTCATAATGAGAAAGTCAATCCTTTTGATTGAGTTAGGTCCTAGCTTGAGTGACATATGTGTGTGAATCTCATCATTAGCAGCAAGTGAGGTGATATATGAACTCTGGTTCTAAGAGTAAAATGCTTCGTGCATAAGATACTCATAAATGTTGTTCCTTCCACTTCTCTTTCTCTATATATGATGCTAGAAACCTCACTTGAGCTATTTGGATGATTATGTATGAAGGTCACTTAGATAAGCTTGTCCTATTCTATATTCCCTTCCTATATGATACATGTAATATCCAATTATGAAATCAGGATAAGATTGGCTTAGCATATTCTCTTTCCCTCTACATCACACATGCAAGATATAAGTTTGAAATCATGAGCTTGAAATTTACATACCCTCTAGATCATAAATTGCATGATCTTAAAATATAGCTCTTAACCTCAAATTTTTTTATTCTAAGCTTCTAGTTTTATGATAAACCTCACACAATAGGGTGAGACCCTAATATATAAAATGAAGATCAATTCTCTTCAATGATGAAAATCTAGTATGATGTTGATCTAAACAATATTAATAGGGTTAAGTTTGGAAATTCTAGACAATAATGGCATGAAATCTTGACATCACCTTGTGGTATTTACTAGGGTGAAGGATGAAACCTTGAGCAATACCCTCTCAACCCCAAAGATTACAAAGGAAAAGCAAATACCTATATCTTAAGGGATTACGAGATGTAAGTCCTAACATAAAAGAATATGAATAAGACATTAAATTATGCTTCAATCTTTATAAGGTGGGGTGGGTACACCTAAGAATATGTAGATCCTAAGATGACGGCTTATGGTGTGTGTAAAGTATGGTGGTCCCATAACCTAAGAAGTGGTGACTTATATGAAGTTGAACCCCTTGATATCACCTTAAGTATGACATTAGTTGAATTTCGAGGACGAAATTCCTTTTAAGGTGGGGTGAATGTGATAATCTAGATTTTAGGGTTTTCATGGACCATGATGTGTTATACAGTCAAATCAAACAAGTGTGAATTATGTTGATTTGGAGGATAATTGATGTGTACCCTAATCCCAATATATTTATATATGTACCACTTTGGAGTAGTTATGACTTTGGGGTATCAAATAGGGTATATAGGAACCCAAATGGTTCAGTTATGAATATTGGAATGCATGACGATCAAGATATTGAGATTGAAATTGTTTCATCAAAGTTTTGTGAATAATTGATTTATAGTTGAGGTTTACACACTTAATTATGAGACTAATCGAGGAATTAAGTTACATGAACAATTGTTGCAATATGCATCTCAAACTTAGTAGTGTGAGGCCTTGGGTTGTGAAGGACCTATGGTTCAAGTTTCATGCAAATAAGAGGTTTCTACTAGAAGATATAAGAGTTGAAGTTGTTTACATTTCATTCTAATGTTCTGCCAAACCTTGGTCAACCGGTTAATTTAAGAAATATTTTGGGACGTGACTATGATATGTCATGCAGCCTTGAGGACTTTAGATGTGCGCTGTTTTAGTGGGATGATATTGTAGTACAGAAGCTATGACTGTAGGATGGCGATCATGCAGCCTCTAGTTCATCTTCCACATCCGAAATGGGCAGAACAGTAACATTTGACTTGGCAGTGGATCATCCCCACCGATCCAAGCGAGAATCAGGAACCAAAGTGGAATCTTGAGTACCAGAATAGATCCTGAATTCTAGGGGGTGCCCAACGACCCTTTATACATTGCCTGAGATGGTATGTGTCACCATTTCTTCTCACCGTTTCCCTCTCTCATCTCCACCTGCAATCGCAGAGCATAGGCTAGAATCGTCTATGATGCAGAGCAGATCAGGAGGGGTACAACCCTTACAAAAATGGTCCTCAAGGCTTCGTAGAGTCAGCTGAGAGGTTATCATCTTGCTCTTAGCTTCATCTACCCTTTCCTGTCTCCCTGCAACCTCAAACACAATCATTGGAGAAGGGAACCCAGATCCCCATTTCACACCGTCGTTTGGAATCCGAACTCTAGAATTAGAGTGGATCTTCAGGGCTCAACTGTCCCTTTGAGATGGTTGGGGATACGCCCAATCATATGCTTTGGTCGAGTTTTGGAAGTCTTTATGCAACATTTTGGATCGTTGGGAGAGTCAGATGAGGAGCAGGTCAAGTTTCCCCTTTTCTTTTCCAGACGACGATGGGTTGCAGTGGAGCACCACCCAGAGCTCTTAGCCACAGAGCCCCATCTACCTACCTTGGAACTTTGCATCATGAAGGATCAAGCCACAAGGAGCCATTGCGACCTGGTTTGCTCACCGGAGGAGAGCCCGTGCGGCGGTGCTCTATTTCACAGAGGAAATAGAGACCGCGGGCTGGATCGCTAAATGAAAGAGAAGGACCACCCGCAGGTGCTCACGCGGACGTGCGTTGTACTAGACGAGACCTAAGATCGTGATTCACGAGAAAGAGAGGAGAGCATGGCCACCGATCTATGGAGGTGCTTGTCGTGGAGGCGGATCTCACGTATCAGAAGAACGGAGTCCTGCTCGGGACTTGGATGAGCACGAGACGAGGAAAAGAAGGAGACCGGGTCCAATCCCCCAAACCGACCGATTCATGATCAAACCGGGTCCAGAGGAAGTGAACTGCACTGGACCAGATGGTTGACCCATGCCTGACCAGTAGGATCACAGGACACATGGCGCAATTTGATTGGCCACTAAGAGGTAAAAACCTAGAATATATGCAGTTCTTCAATAAATTGTAGAAAATAGTCTACTTGTCAGAAAAATACAAGTAAGGTACCGAAATGTTCTGAAAAATAAGTAGAATAACATGGGGCCATAATATTAGTCTTTTGTTGAACTAATAATAGTGATATCATGTAAGATGTGAAATGCTCATATGATGGACAATAAATATCAAACAATACTCTAAAATTATGATAACATGTCAGTAAGTCTATATTCATGTTTATAATGCATATGATGCCAGTTATGGTCATGTTGATGTATGAAATCATGTAAATTGCTCCATAAGGCTAATTAGGGATAATAACCCTAAAGAAAATGTAACAAATACATGCATGCTCAATAAATGATGAAATTTACAGAGTAAACTCATATCTGTATTTGGAAACTCAGATTTAATTATGAGATCATGATGATGCATAGAATGCATGTTATATGAAGAGCACCCTTAATACATGTGATGTAACCCTAATATGGTTAATGAAAGTGACATAATGTTAAATATGTCCACATAATAATGTGACACATGTGTATATCCAGTTGATGAACTGTAATCTGGAAAATGACATCAGTAAGATAAATATAAGGTAAGAATACAAGTAATCATGAGAATAACATAATGATCTAAGTAAACCCTAAAATGAACATGACTAGGGTTAAGATGATCATAATCTGATGCTAGTATATGATTTTGTTATTAACCAGGTGATGACCAGATATCTAGATGAGCAAGAATGATTAGAAATCTCTGAACTCAGGTACGTGGGATTTATTAAGTATAAGACTAGTTTTATGGTTGCCTATGATATGTAATATCTTGAATGCTCATATTTGGATATGATTACTTGGTTGAACTAGTATGAGTTATACTTCGCCAAATCTAATAGATCATAAATGAGTATGATGGGTTGTAGCTACTACAGCACATAGCCTGGTGTGGATGTATGTTGCCTAACATGGATGTATGATTCCTTGGCCCATGTTAGATGTATGATGATACTATATTGCTCACACTAGATGTAAGTCAACTGCAAGTATGTGTAGTACAATCGCATCAAAGTGAATGCAATAAAAGGAATGTTTACCTGATTATCGCTTTAAATAATGTTTTCTTTTAATCTTTCTTTCTCAAGTTATTTCAATTATGCAAACATATTAATAGGTATCTTTCTACCCATGTGCACAACACCTTGTGTGTTGATTCGTTGTTTCACGTATGTTTTAGGTTCAGAGATAGCATGGGAGGAAAAAGATGGGAGTGAGCAGTTGTACAGGTTGTACCTATTGTCTAAGATCCTGTTAGCATACATGTTCAAACTTATAGAATTTTCATTCAATATGTAACTGTAAATCATTTTGTAATAATTCATATTGTATAAATATGCATGTTGAATGTTGAGTATGTTATGGTTGTATGTTCATGTATGCATATTATGCTTCCGCATAGCTCTATGATATAATTGCTAACGTTTTTGGATTTTGTCTTCTCATCTCCATGGGGTTTTGAGAAGGTGAAAATCTGGGGACGTTACATGACCCATACATTATTAATTATTACAAATCATTATCCACATATCACAATAAGGAGATTGAACCATAGGTTACATAACTAGAGGGTTTCACTTCAAACTATCCACAAGGCACCTATAAAGTCATTAGACTTGTTCAGATGATTTCTACACAAATGCTGTCACCTTTTATTCCCACAAGGCTTATCACCACCCTCATGTATATTCACATAGTTTTATCATTAATGCTACTCCACAAGTTAAGATTATATGAAAAGGAAATATAGTTGACACTTTCCATGGATTATAATATTTCATTAAGATGAGCACATGAGTCATATTATTCCATGATTAAAGTTAACATATGGATACTCAACCATCGAATCCTACATCCATTACTTCCCATGTTGTTGAAGAGTTTAGGGCTAAGATCTTTTGTTAAATATGGACCACTCATATCAACATCATCCTATGGTGTGTACTAGCTTAAGGAGAAGCAATTAACATTGTTCATACATTATCCAAAACAACACCCTTCTATATCACATATTGCTCATATGTGTACATCATTGAGTATCCAGACATACCCTTCAACCTTCATCAAGTGATATCGGTTTCACCCCATCAACCAAAGGTATTGGATTAGACCCTCTTGTGGTATATTGGTTTAGGGCATCTTGTCCAATCATATTGGGTTCATTGACATATGGTGTGACGGTAACTACACTAGAGGTGTCAGTTTATCCACACAAGGGATGTATCAGTTTAGATCTTTGAAAGTATGATGAGCAACCCTTCTTGAAGGTGTATCGGGCATCAACCCTTGGAGGGGTATGATGGGCATCACCACCCTAAGGTGTGACGGGAAATACATGGTGTGTCGGGCATCCATTCTTAGAGGGGTATTGGGCATCACATAGTGTCACAGGCAGCACCTCCCTAAGGGCATGACGGGCATCACTAGGGTTAGGGTTAGTTCATGCCAACTTCTTGCACCATCAAGGCATCACAATTATCACTCAAAACAAATCAGTTCACACAAGTTATCCTCATGGTCATAATGGTCTAGCAAGGTGTATCGGCCTAGCCCCATCTAGGGCATGACGAGTAGTAATCATCAAAGGCTATTGGTTGGCAACACATAGATTTAAGTACCTCTAGAGCATTATAGGTTAACTCCTCCTCAAAGAATGTCGGACTAACCATTCATATCAGTCAGGGCACCCTCTAGGGCATGACGGTTGAGCATCCTTCCAAGCCTATCGCCCCCCCCAAGTCATGACCACTTGCAGCATGTTGTGTCGGTTTAAGCATGCATCATAGGTCATGATGACCATTCACCACCTAAGTGTCGACTTAGTCATCTTCATCCATAGGAGCTCGATCACTAGTCCATCCACTTAAAAAATCAAGAAAAAGCAAGACATGGGCAACATCTTAAATGATGTTCCTTCATCCAAAACAATCCTCAAAACAATCACTAGCTACTTAACTTATAAGAGGTACACAATCTAAAGATGAAGAACAACTTAAGCATATAAAGAGTGATAATAAAAAAGGAGGTTAAGAGCTATATAACCTGCCTCAAGAAGGTCTATATCAAGAGTCCAAGCTTCCACGATCAAGGCTCCAAATCACACGTTCCTCAACTTGAAGATGATCCATCAAGAGTCCCAACTCGATTTCAACATCACCTCAAGAAAGAAGAAGAAGATGTCATGGTTATGGTAGCTCAAGAAGAAAGGAAAGAAGGAGAGGGAACCACGTCCCAATAAACCTTCATCCAAGGTATGATCCATGGCTGAGAGTGTAAAAAGAAGACAAAGAAGAGAGCTTAAAGGCATGGCCATCAATGAAACATAAACTTACCAAGATGGAAGTTGAACCAAGAATCACCATGAGCAAGGAACTCGACCTCCCAAGCTCCATGGAGATTCCTCTAGTTCCAAAAGATCCAAGCTCGTCCAACAAGAGGAGAGGAACAAGGATGAATGAAAGGGTTTACTTGTGTGAAGAAGGAGGGGGTTATATACTTGAGTGAAGGAAGGGAGATCAAAGGAGAGGTGTCATCACCTTAGGAGCTTAGGAAACACTTGTACATGAGAAAAGAGGCACATGAAACAACATGTAAGACATGGTGATATGATTTAGTATAGATCTCATACTCTAGATATCTTTCTAAGATCATGTCTGATATGCCAAACCTCTACACCCATCACAAACCGACATAGCAAAACCCAACATACTCACAAATCGATAGAGCATACTCCATACACTCACAAAGTGATAGGCACAACCCCACACACTCACAAACCGATAGAGCACCACCCTACACACTTCAAAAATTGATAGGGTACAACCCTACACACCCACAAACCGATAGGCAGCCTCTATAAGGTTCTCTAACCCAGGATAACCCATCTTAAGAGCAAAACACACCTCATACATGTGTTCCATCTATCACCAAAGATGTTACCATACAAACAAGATCCAAACAAGTTGCACACCTTTTACTCTCTCCTCTAGATGATTCCAAGAGAGAAGGAACACTCTAGAGATGATAAATTGCATAGCAACCCTTCATTTTGGGTAATTTGCAGTTTACATCAAAACTAGCACATAAAGCACAAGCATCATTCACACATGTTGAACTTCATACTTGGACTCTTCACAAGGCTCCCAATAGCATCATTCTCTCTCTTATGATTCTAACGCACTAAGGGAACACTCATCATGTGACATATTGCAAGATAACCCTTCAACTTGGGTAAATTGCACTTTGGTCCAAAATAAGCAAACACTGTTCAAACATCATTCAAACAGAACCAAACTTGAAACATAAACATGCCCATGATTACAAAATACCTCAAAGGATTAGATTGAAGTTCTAAGCAACTTACTTAAGCAAAAAAAAATAGGGTTAGCCCAAAACCTAGGGTAGGGTTCTTACAAAAATGACATTTTCTTATATTTATTCTTTCCTATTACGTGTTAATGAATGCTTAACTTTTCTCCTTTATAATATACATTACATATTTTCACTAGTAAAAATAAATAAATAAGCTTCTTGCACACAAGTCTAATAGTTCTATATATACCCCTCTTCATGGCCATCACACATATAGAAATTACTCGACCAATAGGACATGACTCCTAACCTTCATCTGTGTCCTCATATTCAAGCTCCTCATAAGAGTCATCAAAGCCTTATAATACCAGGAATCATATGGTGATCTTTCCTCCACCATCAGTGTCACTAAACCTTGAAATCCTAATTTGGATCTCAGGTTTGGACTTTGACAAGTTGACTCACATCTAGAGGTATGTTTCATTCTCTATGGGTTATATCGAGCAACTGATCTGACTTTTCTCTCTCTTAATGTATGTTGCATCTCATTAATCATATTAATCTATTGACTTTTCTCTCTCCTAATGTGTATTATGTCTCTCTAATCATATTGAGCAATTCTGATTCCTCTCTCTCTCTCTTTATCTCTTGATGTATGTTGCATTCTACTATCCATATTGAAAAATCAACCTAATTTTACTCTCTCTTGATGTATGTGCATCTTCCTGATTATCTAGGCAAAACTAATATGACCAATAAACTGTTCCCATATGAGGCATCTCATTTTTTAATCCTTGAGTATTGTTAAATATATTTGAAGTTCCCATTTCCTTGATATTGTACCCTAGTTTGGTATTGACTCCATGAGATCTTATGACTAAAGGTCCTCTAACCTATTTGTATAAAATAAATGGATGATCTCATTCTCTTTACTTGAATTTGATTGATGTTGACTAAACTTGTATCTTGCCTTTATATTTTATGTGTGTACAAGTAGACTAAGTTTATTTGTAGTAGTAGTACATATGTACTTCCATAATATTTGGATGTACATTTTCCATCCTGAGTGTGCATATTCCACTCGTACATATAAAGGACATGTGTATTCTGCCCATGTGTGCATTTTTCACCCAAATACCTAGGTTTGATATTTTATGGGTGTTGACCCTACATAAATAAAATTAGTCTAATTGTTTTACAAGACTAGTTATAAACATTGTTATATGACAATAGTCCTTACTGTTATTAATATCCTTTTTCATAAATACATAATCTAATGACTTGTTAATTCTCTTTAAACTTTTTCTCTTTGATATCCAAGTGGATGGTACTTTTCCTCTTGGATTAGGAAACCTTGTTATATTTGATGTCTTTTTTCCTAATGTTGCTCAACCCCATTTAATATGTTCATACCAGATTTTGTGATGATAATTTCCATATTTGTCTTCTCTTGTGGGATATGCTTCCAACCCCTTAGGTAGAGAGTAGGGAAGAGAGAACAAAGGACAATTGTAGGTGTAGTTGATCCTTCTTGAGAGATAGATTCAAGGTGGTTAGATAACCCTTTCATGATCACATATTATAGTTTTAGTTTCTTATTGTATCACCCTGCATTGTGAAGGATGATGTTATAAAGAGCATTGTAATAGTTAGATCTTTTATATTCCATAGCTATACTTTGGCCTTGTTACCATTATTTGAGAAATGAAAAAATACACCTATTCCATCATGTCTTTGTAGTGTGTTTGTATTATATAGGTTTATTCCTCAAATTAAGTAGGGAGTGGATCCCCTTTTGGGTCCCACTCCTTACAATATGGCATCAGAGCCATCTATGGTTGGTTAATTTAACTGTTTCAATTTTATCTCCATTAATATGTTTATCCTAAGAAGATATGGCATGCACAAAAAGTTTAGTTGACCTACCCCTCTAAGACGTGGGAAGTTGTATCTTTAGTTTTGAGACGTGAACCATGTGGTTGTTATGTTAGAATCAGAAGGACCTAAGACTCAACCCTTGGTGGGTAGGGCATGTTAGCTAGATCCATGACTTCTGAACAATATAAACACCTAAAGTATTCACGACAAAAAGTTGTATATATAGCCCTAATTAATTTAAGAGTTGCTTAGTTTTATTTATTAGGTCAAACTTTTTAAGGGGTAGAGAGAAATTTGATGATAATATATGGATGATTAGATTTTGATGGCAAAATCTTTTTAAAAAGTGGAGTGTTGTAGTAGCGAAATCTAGGACTATATCCTACTCTCTTACTAGAAGGTTAGTAAGATTGGTTCCTTACATTTGACCAAACAAGGATAGAGTTATGCCTTAATGTATATTGTTAATTACATAACATGAATAACTCATGGTAACCTAATACATATTTAGGTTGAAAAAATATAACATTTAAGTTGTATAAAGTTCTATAATAAACATCACATATCAAAATACACTTGTATTAGCATAATAACTTAATTAAGTGCTAACATGTAGGTAAATTCATTAAATATGTTACATATGTTTTCTTTGAGAACTAGTATCCACATAATGGCTAAAAATATGTTTAATCAGAAGTATAATATGCTTAATACACAAATTAGAATAATAATTATTGTTTTCATGTCCATGAATATAAATAACATACCATAAATAGGTAAAATATGGATCTTTGTCCATAATAATCTAAGGAAACTCTTTTGGTAACAATGATAAGACAACAGGACTCTACATAATAAATAATGATGGTAATGATGTAATGTTATAATTATATAATGGTGATGAGATCAAAATTCTAATTGTATGAAAACGGATTAAAGGAAACTACAAAACCCAAATATATTGGTAAGAACATGGTCATTGGGTCCCAATTACCTTGGGTGTCAAGTTTCACAATATATGAACAATCATAACTATCCTAATTTCATTAAGAAAAGAAAATGTAAGATAAGGCAAAAAATATTAAACGAGTTATTAATTAAAAATATCTATTACATTAAATAAGTAGTACAAATCAACTTGTATGGCCTATACATATATAATTTAGGTAAAGTTGTAATTAATAAAATTATGGTATAATATAAAGGAAAACAATACTGCGCATGCATGATAAATTTATGGAAATTTTATCATGGTGGAAAATCTTAAAATGAATTTACTATCCAAAAATATAATATGAGTTATAGATATATAAAGCGAGGTAATTACAACAACGTGGAATACATGAATATTTTAATCAATTAGAACAAACTTGAAAGAACTAATTCTCTCTCCTCAATGTTTGAAAACAATAAATAAATGAAAATGATTACATTAGCATACCATAAACGAAACAGATATATTTAACTTGATTATATATTTGTTTGAAAATAAATAAACATTCTTAGATTTATGTAACTAATTACTTAAATTCAAAAAAATAATCATAATAATCTCGACGAAATGATTTCCTTAGTAAACTTCCCTATTACCTCCTAAAATCGTTAACAACAAAGAAAATAGGAAAATGAATTGATAGAAAATATTCTTGCCCTTTTGATTTGAAACTTATATGTCTATAACAATTAGTTTTTGATATAAAAAATATATTAGAACTTTTTTCCTTTGCTTAATTAATGTAAAATATATTAGCAATATATATGGTTGCCTCAAATTCAGAATTTTGGATCTAACTTAATATTAGTAAATAGATGCGTGTTATTTGAATAAAATTGTTATTCATGTTTCAATTACTCTAAAATGAGAAGAGAAACATTGTGAGAAAGTTATTCCAAAATGGGATGAATAAGTGTATATAAGAGGTTGATCAATTTAATTATAGCAAGGAAGTTAATAAATATATAATTGTAAACTAAATTATTATACATGTTTACATTGAGTAAATAAATACACAACGAGATATTTAGAAGTCTCTTAATTGTAAATGTAGTAGTCAATACTTTGGTGACCAAGTTGTTGAAAGAAAGGAAATACATTAAAAACATAGACATAAATAAATGAAAGGGAAATGATGTTTTATTATATTTATTCTTTCCCATTACATGTTAACGAATGCTTAACTTTTCTCCTTTACAATATACATTACATATTTTCCCTAATAAACAAAAATAGGTAAGTTTCTTACTACCCAAGCCTAATAGTCCTACATATATAGACCCCTCTTCATGGCCTTCACATGCATAGAAATCACTTGACCAATAGGACATGACTTTTAACATTCTCCCTAATCCTCCTATTCAACTTCCTTGGAAGAGCCGTCAAAGCCTTGTGATCTCAAGAAACAATTCATATGGTGATCTTTTCTCAACCATAGGTGTTTCGAACTTTGGAACCCTAATTTGGATCTAAGGTTAAGGGTTTGACAAGTTGACTCACATATAGAGGTATGTTGCATCTCCTATGAGTTATATTGAGTAATTGATATGACTTTTCTCTCTCTGTTAATGTATGTTGCATCTCATCAATCATATTGAGTAATTGATCGAATTTTCTCTCTTATAATGTATGTTGCATCTCATTAATCATATTGAGGAATTATGATTACTCTCCCACTTGATGTATGTTGCATTCCAATATCCATATTGAGAAATCAACCTAATTTTACTCTCTCTTGATGTATGTGCATCTTCCCGATCATCTTAACGTCTAATAAATAATGTTCCACGAGCAGAGAAATAAGAGAAGCAAAAAGGCCGATAGACAATGCACCTCACTTACACAAGCCTACAAAAATAAACTGAGACCTTGTTCAAATATCTGAAGACTCGACATGCAGCGTCCCAATGATACTACCTAGGACAATATGATCCATCTCCCATGTTTAGGAACAAGTTTTTTTTTATCATCACTATACTTTCACCATCAAGTTTGACCTAATTAGCCCATGCATTGGGGTAGTTATGTTTTCCATTTTGTTTGCCTGAGGATGTATATATGACCTTCTAAGAAATTGTAACTCACGTGATTTTACCACCAAGTTAGCATTTCCCGATCCGCCTTCATCCACTACTAATATGACCAATAAACTATTCCCATATGAGGCATTTCTTATTTTAATCCTTGACCACTATCCAATCTATTTGAAAATCCTATATCCTTGATATTATTTCCTGATTTGGTATTGACTCTATGAGATCTTATGATAGAAGGTTATCAAACCTATTTTTATAAAATATTTGGATGTTCTCATCCTCTTTATTTCAATTAGATTGATGACGATTAAACTTGTACCTTGCCTTTATAATTTGTGTATGTACAAGTAGACTAAGTTTATTTACAGTAGTAGTGTAACATACTCAAATTTAGACTACAATCCTAGACCTACCTTGTCCTAACCCTTTTAAAATGTGTTAATATCTAATATTTATTCTCCTAAAATTAAAATGTTTTAGGATGAAATAACCAAATCAACTCAATACTAGGGTTTACTGAGAAAATTCACCAACCCATGAAATCTTACTTTGGCATTCTAGACCCATTCTAAGTCTTATTGATGAAGGAAAATATAAAAATATAAACTAATGTATCAAATTGGTTAAGACATGCATCAAATTCATTACTTAGGTTTTAACTTACTAGTGAGTGATAAAATATTAAACATTTTTAAAATATAAAATTGATATGAGAACTAGAATCCTTGCAGCTTGTTTGGCTTATAGACCAAAGTTGGGTTGAATTGAACATTGTTTACCCTTTCATTTAATTGATTGATTATAAGCTTTTAATGGATATCGATGCACTTATCTAGACCTAAGTTCTAATTCATTTTCACTTCTAACCACGTCAACGGTCTCCCCTTCCCCTAGCCGCGTCTTCGTGCGGACCCAGCGCCGCAACGAATGGAACCGACGACCGCTTCACCCACCTCCTCCTTTCTTACGCCTCCTTCTTTTTGTTCTCCTCTCCCTTCTGCTCTTCCATCGTCTCACCTACAACCTGAACCCTAGGTTCTTCTTCTCTCTGTCTTGCAGCAGCAGCCAGAATCCAAGCCATGTTATCTGCACTTTGCGCAAGTCACCATGGCAGCCTGGCCGCTCGCTACCTCCACGGCGATCAGGTGTCACCACCAGCAGTCTCTCACATGCTCCTTCCTTCATCCTCGACCTCTCCTCTCTCTCTTCTTATCCATCCTCTCTGTGGCCTTCACCTCTTTCCTGCAATCCGTCTGCTGAAGCAAACCCACCGGTAGTGGGAAGTGGGCACCAGGATTGGCCGTGCCAACACATTGTTCCTTCGACCTCTTGTCCTCCTCCTTGTACTTGTGCATGGAAGATGGGAACCATGACCACCAGGCCAATGGCCGGTGATGTAGCTCTAAGGATCCTAGGTGGTGGGAGTTGGTGGTGGTGCCACCATCGGTGCCGCGTCTCCTGCGCTCTATGCCCAACGTAGCCCTGATCGACGCCATCAGTGGTTCGTCAATATACTTCTTCTACAACCAGCCGTGAACACCGCCAATCTCCGACACCTATAGGACCCCCTATCTCTACTGCCGTCTCCTTCTCAATCCTCTAGCACCAACCAACCTCTTTTCCTCCCCTTCATCTCCTCTATATCGCCTTTAATCCCAACCACCCCAACCGCAAGACACCATCGCCATCAGGTGTCGTGGTTGCCTCCTTTATCAACAGGCCCTAAGGTCGCGTCCTTCTCCTCAGTTGCTCCTCCTCGACCTGCACTGAGAAGCACCCAACAGCGCCATGCACCTCCAAGCAACCGTTGCCACTACTGACCCCCCATCCATCTCCTGTGCTCGTTGACCATGGCACCTCTGCCGCCACCTATGGAGGTTGTCGCAGGGCAGTACCTGGTGGCCAGAAGTAGCTGCTGCCAACTGCAGAGCCCAATGAATACTCCAATGGACACCACCTACTGATCGACCTACTGCACTTGTCCACCCGCTGCGGCAACCTAGTGTCAACAGACCCTCATCGCAGTCTTGACCTGTAACCATCTGCAACTCCACCTAGACGTTGTCACCAATGGTAGGCCCGTCGTTGGCCTGGGAACCCTCCACATGTTGATGGCGATTTCTGCAACAGATCGGGAAGTCAATGACCACAAATAGGTATTTGGCTCCACTACAATTTGTAGACTGAAGGTCAACTACTACTGATTCGTAATACTACATGCATGTCAGCCTCTTCTTCTATTCAGCTTTGATTCATCGTAATGCAACATATTAGACAAAGAGTTAATAATTAGTAAAATAGAAGAGTAATTTTGATAATATAAGAGATGTGAGTATGCCTTTGCGTTGCTTCTTAGCAATCTAGATCTGTAACAGTTGAATACATAATATGAATTCCAACGACTGTCTTAAGTACACACTCTTCAACCTAACCATCTAGAAGACATAGTTGTGTAACCAAATCCTATGGAGTATGCTTGAAGTCTGGAATCCTATTGGGCTTATACACTTAATAATGACATAGATGTGAATAATATGCATGGAACTGGCATATAAACTTTGTTACACGGACTATTGTAGTCAATTCACTTCTATACCTAATCACCTTAAAGTATTTATATAGTTAGATAATAATTCGAAATACATATTGGTCTAGGAAATGTGTCTACCTAGGTTGAGCAATTTTTGTATTAAAGGCACGTGAAATATGTACCATAATGTGTATTTGTAAATGTACAACATTGAAATCTACATCTGTCCTTATACATTGTATAGTAATATTCATGACATGTTCAATAACTATATAATGCAATGTGTATACATACACACACTAATATGCATGTGAAATATGATGTTGGGAAGAATATACAAACACCTAGTATTAGAAATGAGAATGACATTACAAAACCTAATTCACATATATGCAATTTTTACTTTTACGACTAAATATGGATACAAGAACTAAAATATATACCTAATGAATGATATGTTCATTGTATAAGATTCAAAACCTCAACACATCATTAGGTGACAATAATTTGTATAAGATCTTATAGATCTACATTAGGAGTAGATATGCTTGTATGGTTTGGTTTGACTAACATACCTAATATATTCATAGGATGAAAACTCGGCCTTGTGGACCAAGTATATAGATTGAGTTAGTCTTTAGCTGTGAAGATCAGGTATGTACATCCTCTATTTTATTTTGGGCATTATTTGACTGAACCTACATTTCTTTAATGAGGCATCTCTTGAACTATCAATTTTATTTAAAATCCAATTGTTGGACATTCATACTTTCTGCTTTTGATTCATATAAATTCATGTGATTGCTGGAATATTCATTTATAATGGGTCTTTGGACCTCTCCTTCTATGATTGCCATTTTATGTGAAATTGACTAAAATGTTAGTCTTGTCACTCTATTTATGCATGCTACATGTTTGACTAGAATATATAGAATAGTGGTACTTATGTACAACCATACTTATATAGGGCGTGTGTATTCCGCCCGGGGTGTGCGTTTCCACCCTTATTTATTTTTAGGCCATGATCCTATGATGTTATGGTCCTATTTTAGGTATATTTAGTCTACATTGTTATGCATGCAAATATTTGTGGTTTTAATTTGAATCTTTGGATGATTGTTATGGCAAGACACTCTTTTATTGTCATGCTTGTAATCTGGAATTTTATATGCCTCGTTTCTTTGTTACGTTTCTCTTGAACTTACCTAATTGCAAATAGCCCCCTTCTTGTGGGAACATCTCTTTTTGCACTTGTTACCCCAATATAATGCCCAAAGTTTGTTATGTGTACATACTCAGCCTTTGCTGACCTCTATGTTGTTTCCTATGTTCTGGGTGATGTTCCCTTCCACCCAGGTTTAGGTACATTGGAAGACAAGAGCTCAAAAAGATCACTAACATGACATGAACTTAAAGATAGCTTGGAATGGCTGGGTTACCCTCTGCTACTGGTTTTAGTTGTACTCAGTTCAAGTTTTTGTAAAATCACCTATGATGGTGAGGAACAATTGTATAAATGAATCATGAAGTGACTTTGTAATAGTTTTGTTTCCGCTGCTTTATTATTACATGGCTCTTGTATTATATCATTTTGAGTGGATCCCCTTTCGGGTCTCACTCTTTACAAATAGTACATTTGTACTTCCATAATATTTGAACATCTATTCCTTTCCCGAATGTGTGTATTCCACTTGTACATATAAAGGGTATGTGTATTACGCCCAAGGTGTGCATTTTCCACCCAAATTCCTAGGCTTGAGATTTTATGGTTCTTGATCCTACATAAATAAAATTTGTCCAATTATTTTACATGAAATGCTTATGAATATTGTTATATGGCAAGAATATTTTCTATTATTCATATACTTTTTTATAAATGCCTCATCTATTGGTTTTTAACTCTCTTGAAACTTTTTCTCTTTGATATCCACTTGGATGATACTTTTCCTATTGGATAGGAAGCCTTATTATATTTGATTTCCTTTTTCCTAATGTTTCTCAATCCCCATTTTATATGCTCACACCAGATTCTATGTTGATAATTTCTGTATTTGTTTTCTCTTGTAGGGTATGCTTACAACCCATTAGGTAGAGAGAAAGGGGAAGAGAACCAAGGATAACTCCAGGTGTAGACGATCCTTCTTGGCAGATAGATTCGAGGTGGTTAGATAACCCTCTTTTGACCCTATGCTATAGTTTTAGTTTTCTACTATATCACCCTACATGGTGAAGGATGATATGATAAATAAGCATTGTAATAGTTAGATCTTTTGTAGTTTGCCACTATACTCTAGTCTTGTTACCATTATTTGAGAAATAAAAAATACACCTTGGCATGCCTTTTTAGTATGCTTGGATTAGATGTATTTATTCCTCAAATTAAGTAGGGAGTGGATCCCCTCTTGGGCCCCACTCCTTACAGAGAGCACCACATGATAGAAGATATCACTACTTATCTGACTAATTCTTCTTGTGACATTAACTTTGATATCTTCACTTCGTGTCATCATATCTCCATATAAGCCATCTTCCTAGAATGCGGATAAATGAATACACAGATCATGCTACCTAAAATGCCGATAAAAAATTATCCATACCAGTGATACATTGTGTAAGTGGACGCATAGAAAAATCTAATGTATGATAACAACATATATTCTCGATCATCAAATAATTGCACCTTTAAACTTGATTATCTTTAGAATTTCATAATGCATGCTTGGTATACTAAGCTGGGTGTAATCACTTCTATATCTATTATTGGACTTGTGCGATCTACCCCTGGGTAGGTCTAACATTGGGTTTAGAATATCCTTGTTTCCTCTATGTGATCCTCATATTGGAACTATAATGAATCAAAATTAAATAAACATTCTAGAATTTTATCATAAGAATAGATACTTCAAAAATCATCCGACAAACCATTGGCATTTGATATATTATACTATTTATAAGATACCATGTATCTTCACCATGCATAATCCATGCAATGTCAACCATGTACTTCGGGTGTGTACAAGAAATCAAATCTACCAAAAGTATATTCATTCAACCATTCAATCTACATGTATGTATGAACCGGTCGTGTCACCATCTATTCATGTGATACTAATCAGGACTAACTTAGATTGTAGACTAGAATTCAAGGTTATCTTAAATTGGATTAGGAATAAGGCATCAAATGTGAATTCCGCCATATCATGATTTCCAACAGTTAAAAACCCTAATCAGCCATTTGGTGGGACCCTAATTATCAGATTGAATGTATCATGTCGTTAATAACAACTACATTATGTTATGCATGACAAGACATAATCATTAGTCTCAATACTCTAATTCTTTTATTTATGGCTTAAAACCCCTAAAATATTATCATCATCATCATCATACTAATCTGATTTAAGACATTGAAATCTCATCATTATTTATCAACATCAGAATACGATCCAAAGTAAGTATATTAAATGATTCCATCACCATATTTATCCAAACTAGGGTTTCAATGGAAACACAACTTTATAATCACACATTAAGGCACACTTTTGAGCATCAATAATAATCAGATTGTAATTGTATATTATGCATGAACTACACATTTTTCTGATAAAAGTGATTTATAACATGAGAATAATCAGAGTTGTGATGCATTTTTATAAGTAGTGCAAGTTAAGCATATATGGGCCACTCATTTGCTGACACATCAAAAATTAACCCTATTTTTTATTTTGTTTGAGGTTGGGTTAGAGTCAGGACAAAAATACACTACTACCCATGGTGTTGCAAACTAGGATGTCACGTACACAAGGGCAGGGTTGTTAAATGACCCATGTCTATCATATACCCCACAAAAATCCCCGCTTCATCCGTGGGAGGGTCAACTTTGCGGGTTGACTCCTTCCTTCAAGCCTCATGAGACCCCACCAAGGGCTCAGGATATTTCACCCCATTCTACCATACCCGATTAGTAGTTTACTAGGGCCTGCAATGGGTGAAGTAGAGGGAACTAGGTCTTCGATACCTAGGTATAGAAGCAGGTTATGAGACAGAGATAATGGAGGTTGGAGACTTTACCTAAGCACCTTGGGTGCATGGTTGGAGATAGAATGTATCCCAAGTTTTTGCAGTCCTCTCTCTGCACTTTGAGATCATTCCATAGTCTCTTCCCATGCTTGCCTCACTGTGAAGGCAAAGAGACTGGATATCATGTTCCTGGGTTACCCCTTGGTGTTGGATCATACAGAGGAAGCTCAAGGTGCTTCACTTCATTGTTTCTCTTATGGTCAAAGGCCTTTAGTGCCATTTTATAGGAATAAGATGCATAGCACGATGTACTTTCAAGAAATCCTAACTGAAAAGGATGATCTAGTTTTTAGTATTACCGAGAGCCTTGGGGATAATGGATAAGGTAGTTAGACTGGTGCAGCTAGGTTCACTAACATTAAGGATGAGAGTCACATAGGCTCAACCGATCATGGGAGGGAGAGGGAGGCGATTTTTGAAGTGCAGACTCTGCCTCTATATGGCAGTCCCACGTATGAGTAGAGGGGATACCCCTCATTCGTGAGTTGGACCGAATCCAAGAGTTAAATTCTGTCGGTCCCTATACTCTGAACATTTAGTTTTTTTTTAAAATAAAAATACCACTTCTTCTATTCATTATATAGGACGAATCCTTGCTCCGGCTAACCCCAAAATTTGGTATTGTCTTTGTATTTATCTTATCCTCTCTTAGGCTAGATAGATCTCCAAACTAATCTGTGAATCCCTCAAAATGATTCGAATAATAATTACCTAAATTGTTACTCGGGTCCCAAGATAATTTGGGATCTTCTATTCTGTAACTGTATATTTTGATTACTCATATGTAAATATTATCATGAGTATATATCATGAAAATACTCATTTCCTAATTTTGTATACAAAGGTCTTCCAAACAGTCCAAAAGAATTATTGTATCTGTGATTATGAAATTAGGCCTTGAGATGCCATCCTTTCTCAATTAAAATTGTATATTAGTTCATTTGCTTAACAATATTTCATTTATTTGAATAGAATACCTACACTAAGTTTTGTTTTCCAATTCATCAACCAACATTCTATTATTATCTCTGTCACTCGTTTATAAATTCATATCATATTGAATTTAATATGAAATTCCCAATTTTTGAAGATGTTAAATTCTTCCCACCTAAAAAGAAATTGTCCCCAAAATTCAATCCTAATCAAGTTTAGGTCAATGATAACTCATTTATCCTCACACATTCTGACGTGACCTAGACTTACTAGCTAGGGTTTAAGGCCTCCAAAGAGAGATCAAACTAACCATCCACTTTTAATCACATTGATACCATCCTTAAATTTTTTTATCTTAAATAATATAGAACTAGATAAATATCATGCTAACTTAAAAGATAACATGGTAAATAAGCATAAACATCATATGTTCACAACTGAGTTAAACTCTCAAGTCATAACCAAATAAAAGAAAATAGTTCTTGCTTTAATTCACATCACTTACATCATGTTACTAAACTGTGCTCAATCCTCAGACTCACATTCTCAGGACCCTAGGAATGATAAGAGATCATCTAACTAACTAACTAACTGCTCATGTTAAGATCTCATCTAATCTACTCCTAATGATAGTTGGCCTCCAGCTCCCACTGAGCTGAACCGATTCCTAAAAAATATTTCAGTAGACTGTGTGAGCTTCTTGCTCATTACGTGGAAAGTCATCGAGAAATCATGATAATTCAAATATATATTGTTGAAGAATTAAATACATAAGAATACAAGTGTGGCGGATAAAAATTGTATATAGTCCAATATGATAGTAGTTCTGATAATAAGTGTAGTAAATAAAAACCTAAATCCATTCACTAATATTTTATTCCTTTTATTAAGTCCTGGACCCCACATGTAATGTACAACAAGTTGAAGTATCACAATTGTAACACATGGGTCCACCGCCCAAGACTCTGGTAGAGTTTTAGGAATGACAACTAGCCCCACATACCACCACTAGCCTTAACTACACGCTCTGTTCTCAATCATGCGCAAGCCTGGATAAACTTCCTGATTGGTCACCCATCCTAGTACTACTATAAGCTGAGCACACTTAACCATAGAGTTCTTTAGTGAGGGCTCCGTGAAAAGGAGGTGCACCTTGGTGATATGGGTAGTCCAATAATTCCTTTTAAGATCATTTTATCTAAGGTCTCAAATCCTGAGACGTTACAATGTCCCCCACTTAGTCTTTTGACGTCATTGTCAAGGCTCAACTATATGGCCTCATAATGTTTCCCCATTTTTAGTTCACCAAGAATGACCCATGGACACCCAACTCATGATCACAGAATACCAGTGCAAGAGTTGCTACACCATCATGGACAATGCTTTTTGACAAGCGTGGGTCTCATGACTCAAGACTGGCATGCTACATGCCCATGTGGGGTCCACTTACGAAGGGGTTATGGCTCTGATACCACTTATAACACCTAAGTTTACTGCACAAGGCTCTAGTAGAATTTCAGGAATGACGACTGGCCCCATAGACCACCACTATCCTTAAATGCACGCTTTGTCCTCACTCATGTGTAAGTCATGATAAAATTCCCAGTTGGTCACCCATCCTAGTACTACTCTGGGCTAAGCATGCTTAACTACATAGTTCTTTAATGATGGGATCCCTGAAAAGGATGTGCACCTTGGAGATATGGGTAGTCTAATCAATCCTTTTAAGATCCTTTTATATGAGGCCTCAAATCTTGGGACATTACAACAACAAGCTATGAACTCACCATATAAGACTTAGAGTAGACTCGGGACTCTAAGTCTACTAAACTAGCTCCTCAATCTGCAATGAGCTCCCACGTGTGGCCTCAGTGGCTAAAAAGTTGGATCGATAAACTTGAATGCTCCTATGTACCTGGGTACTGAAACAAAGAGTCAAAGCACTTGGACTGACTAATTGCATCAATGATTCGACAAGGGTTGACTTACTGAGCAGAAATTGAACTACACTAGATACCACCAGAATCTTCCGTTAATGTTGGGTACCTTACCAAATAAAGGGGACTGACCTCACTGGGCTTAGTCCCCCATACCTCATTGGTATGTTGCGGCTACCTCAATATGGACTCTACCACTTGGTAGGGTGTTTCTTCCTTCATGATGCAAACTTCAATGATGGATTCTACATTGTCTAAGACATCCAATGTCTAGTTGATTTATAAAGTTAACTGATAGTCTTACTATTGTACTATTCTTAGCTTAACTTTGTACCTTTTTTTAGGCTTCTATTTTCAGTTTCTAAACAATGAACTTAAACGAAGTCACTGGCATCAATAAAGCATTATGCTTGAACTGATAAATTGAGCATGCTCTTAAATAATAGAGTAAATTATTCTTTGAACTTCATTAATATCTAACTAGAATCAACAATTGACTAGATCATAGATTCGTAATATGATTCAATATTGTAGAATTAGAGCAAACTTGTGGTTCCAATGCCTCTAAATCTACTATCAATATTTACCACGGTCTTGTAACAAACCATTCTAGAGATGAAAGCATCTATAATACATCACAATCATGTTTAAACAAACAACAAGTCAACGAAAATATCAAATATGGGTTCAATAAATTAGACACAACAATCACTACATATTATAGTACATGTATTTTATGATATCCATACTTGTTATTTATAAAATCAAGATTTAGAGGTGATTTTTCACTCACTTGTTTGTGTTCTATCATATGAATCTCATGCTTGAACTTGGACAAGTCAGATTGTACTCCACTAAGCTTGCATTCAATCTCAATGCTTCAAGAACTAGTTCCAGTCAACCTGACGGTGGTTTGATACTCCTACACGATGTTTGTTGGAGATAGGAGACAAAGGAAGAAGGTCCAGTTAAACCTTCAGTTTATGAATCTGGGAGTTTCGAGGAAGGAAACACAAAAGGGAAGATTAACGACACAAAACTACTTACCAAGTTGAATTAGTAATGAAACCATCAATTTCTCCCATTATCTGTGGCTTTACCCAAATATTACCTTAGAAGTATCCTTTCAATTTGTATTTTTGTAGTCTAAGACTTTGGTTGTGTAGAGGATTAAAATCTGAATCTAAAGAAACAAAATTTGTTGAATTTTGATAAGTATAGCAAAAGTTATGACTGTTTTGTAATTGACTAAGATGGATGGTTGTTGTAGCTCCAACCATGAGTTGCCAACCCTTTGGTTTGCCACCATTGGTTGTCAATCACATGTATATTCTGAGTGAAAACTTGAAAGTGTCATAACTTTCTCATTTTAACTCTTGCCTGGTCCGTTCTTTTTGTGTTGGATTCATAATGGATTTCTCTATAGTTATACAACAAAGATTTGATAAAATTATTAATTAATTATTTCTTTATCAATTAATTTCTCAAATATCTATAATATTCCTCCACATACATGTGCAAGCTATTACTATATTAGCTACGGTTCAAATCTTGATGTATTTACAACACATGTTTTTTTAACTTACCAAAGAACAAGTTTAATCTAAAACAAAATATAAATCAGCCATTTAATAATCAAAGTGTTAATAAGGGTAAATAAAGATGTATTTAACACCAAAATTTTGTTAAACACTCAAATTACCAATAACACATGGTATGGGTTGTAGCACATTAGGTCTAGCAACCTTTCCTGGATAGGTTTTAGCTAGGATATCATTAATAACTCTTGTTGAGGTGAAATTAATCTATATTAATTATTTCAGCACATAAATTTATTCAAAGGGAAGTTCCACCTCCTCATCCACTGCATGACATTACTACTTGATGAATTCCTTTTTTACTTGGTGATTACATTTTCACTTAGATATCAAACCTACTAATCTTTATTCAACTTTATGATCATGAAATGGCAAGTAACACCTCTAAACCCTAGATTATCGATAAATGCATATTTATCTATATTATTTGAATCTTCTAGATCATTTCTAAGGAGCATTTTGTTGATTTTTCCCTAACTTTTTAATTAGTTGTCTTATTTTGGCTTTTCTTTGTTTAATTGGAGGTTTATTATATTTGCTTAGATTTTGCAGGATAATACCCAAATCACTTAAAAACCCAAAACTTTCCAAAATACTCTTAGAAGATGTTTGCACAGTTTCCCACAATGCATATATATGCATATGTATATTTATGTATATATATATATGTATATATGTGTGTGTGTACTGATCCATGACTATTATAAGCTTTAACTTTGAATATCCAAACCTCATGATTTCACATGGAAGCATCTTCAGAGAATGTTGCCATCTGTTATAGAGTATGCTTTAAGTCCATGAACACGGTAACGCCACAATCAGCCATTTGTCCAGAACAAGGTACAACAACACTCTTTCTCACAAACAATAGAGAATTCAATTATCATTTATTATAAATTCCTCTTCTAGGTGAGTTCCTATGTGTGTGATCCTATAGGTCCCATATCATGTTGGCAGTGAATGTCCATAACTAACTTATGTGAGCAAAGAGTGGTGCCTAGTCACACATCACTGCTACCCAAGTGAATGGAAAGTTGGAGAACAACTTCAACCTACAATATGTGTAAGGTGTGGTAGTAATTGTATAATTCCTTTGTCTTTGATATCCAGAATGAACTCGAGGCATGGAATCGTCATCATCTCAATGTTCAATCCATGTTCCTTGAACCTAGAGCAGAATGTATGAGATATATGTGGCCTCAATATCATATATTGATTCACATGCGCATGCACATGTGGTTCTCAGTCTCGCTAATCAAGTGGCCATAGATATCAAACTCTAGTAGGAGGGACAAATCCCAACTACATCACTCATAGTCTTTCCCCATGTGTCACGTCTACCCAATCATCACCCTTATGGCAATCCATGTTTTAGGTTTACGTTGGATGATGTAAAAGTATACTGAATGACATGTGATGAGTGAAGTGACTTCAGGTCTAAGAATCACAATCATCACCTTCACTGTGAGAGATGACTATGACTTGCCAAGTATGGTCTCATGCGCCACTCTCAAGGTGGGTCTCTCAGATACATTGTTCTCTAACATGTATCTGGGTGCTTGGTTTGAATTACCATATCATGACTAATGAGATTATGTCATCAACCAAATCAAACTTCAGTATTTTGTGTTATTGTTGTCTATCTGCTTTCCATAATAACATTCGACCAGGGACAAAACAAGAATATACATACTCTTAAATTTTGTATGATCTCATTGTTCAAGTCACGTACTTGAAGACATACATCATTGCATAATTGTCATTCTTTATACATTAATTACTTTTCTCATTATCTCATAATTGAGTGAATCAAAATGAATTGGAATCTTGCCTTTGTTATTATTAATCAAATCATTTATGTAATATGTCTTCACAATCAACATATGATTGGCTCTCTGGGCATTCTTACCAATAAAAACAACTACAAATAAAAAAATATATCTCGATACTCCCCTTCAAGCTGGAGCATAGATATCAATCATGCCCAGCTTACAACATAACTATGCAACTCTTTTTCCAAAGAGAGGCTTTGTGAAAATATCAGCAATTTGCTCATGTGTAGGCAGGAAGGGTGTAGTGATCTTTTTAGTCAGCACGACATTGCAGAGCAAATGACAATCCACCTCGATGTGCTTGGTCCTTTCATGAAACATAGGATTACTAGCAAGTAAGGTGGCAACACAATTATCACAATACATTGGAATAGTATGAGTGATGGGAAATCCAAAATCATACAAAATTGATTTGATCCATAATAGCTCATAAGTAGTATGTGTTATAGCACGATACTCAACTACTGCACTAGATCGGGCAATGACATTTTGTTTCTTACTTCTCCATGTGACCAAGTTACCCCTCACAAAGGTACAATATCCATAGGCGGATCTCCTATCAGATTTACATCCAGCACAATCAACATCAGAATATCTAGTCACATCTAGATGCCCATTTCTTTTATAGAATATTCTATTTCTAGGTGCATTCTTCAAATATCTCAAGACTTGATGTGCAACATCCCAATGACACTGCCTAAGACGATCCATGAATTGGCTAAGAACACCAACAACAAAGCATATGTCTAGCCTTGTAACAGTAAGATATAGAAGTTTGCTAACCAATCGTTTATAACTAAATTTGTCTTCTAAGAGTTGAGTAGATTTTGCCCATAGATCATAAGCTTGACCCATAGGATAGACTGCAGGTCTACATCCAAGCATTCCAGTTTCACTAAGTAAGTCTAGAGTGTACTTACTCTATGATAAATATGTTCCATCCTTGTTATGTGCTACCTCAATGCCAAGAAAATACAGTAGACGCCCAAGGTCTTTGGTAACAAAAATCTTCATAAGATATAGCTTTGTGTCAAAAATTCCAACAACATCACTGCCATACATGATGATATCATCCACATAAATAATAAGAACAACAATACCGTAAGTAGTGGTTTTGATAAACATAGAATGGTCACATTAAGATCACATGAAGCCAAATTTGGGCAACATAAGAGATAACTTGTCAAACCAAGCTGAGGGACTTTATTTTAGGCCATAAATGGCTTTCTTTAGAAGGCATACTTTTCCACTGTGCTCCCCCTTAACGACATAACCTGGCGGTTGTGACATATAGAAAATCTCCTGCAAATGGCCATATAAAAAGGCATTCTCAACATCTAGTTGATGTAAGGTCCAAACTTTATTGAGAGCAAGAGAAATCAGAATGCGAACAAAATAAAGACGAGCAACTGGGGAAAAGGTTTCAAAGTAATCAATTCCAACTTGTGTGTATTCCTTTGCAACAAGTCTGACTTTTAGATGTTCAACCATCCTATCAGGAAAGTATTTCATAGTAAAAACCCATATGCAGCCAACGGGTTTACTACCTATAGGGAGATCAATAGGTCCCATGTCCCACGAGAGTGAAGTGCATCCATCTCCTCATGCATGTCTTGTTTCCATCTAGAGTGCAGTAGTTCCTCTCGAACATTCTTAGGAATATAAATTGCATAGAATACATTAGTAAATTAGACATGGAAGCATTTAAATGATTTGTGGACACATGTTGGGAAACACAATATCTAGCACCAGATCATTGCAAATGGACATGTCAGAATGAGAAGTTGTTACAGAGTTAGTAACACTACCATTGTCTTTAGGTGGATCATTAGTCTCAGAAGATGTCAGAGTAAGGGATACTTCAAGTAAAATGTCAAACACATTAAGTTCGAGAATGGGCATAACTGGAAGTGGCTCCTGGTTACTTGGTTCATAAAAGAAAGATGTATCTTCAAAAAAGGTGACGGCTACACTGACATACAAATGAAATGCAACTGGATCAAAAAATGTATACCCTTTTTGTGTACGAGAGTAACCAAGAAAACAACAGCAAAAAGCACAAGGTGATAGTTTATCATTCTCGGGTTGGTGATTGTGAACAAAACATAGGCATCCAAAAACTTTTGGTAGTAAAGCAAAGATAGGTTCATAGGGATACAAAAGATTATAAGGTATTTTGAAGCACAGAAGATGACATCCGATTGATGAGATAATTAGCTAAAAGAATTGCATCAACCCAATAAAATTTAGGTACTTTCATTTCAATTAGGAGAGTGCGAGTTACATCAAGAAGAAGCCAATTCTTCAACTTCACTTTATTGTAGACTATAGGGACAAGAAGTTTGGTGAATGATTCCTTTGGCAATACAAATCTTTTGAAAACCATGTTGCACATATTCAGAAGAATTATAAGTGTGAATAAATTTGAGAGTAGCAGAAAGTTGAGTTTTTATCTCATTAAGAAATTTTAAGAAAACATCTAAAACTTCAGAATAATCTTTTAACAAATATATCCAAATGGCACGAGACCAGTCATTAATAAAAGTAATAAAATATTGTACACCAGTACGGTTAGCAATACGACATGGTCCCTAAACATCATAATAAATTAACTAAAACAAACTTAGACTTCTATTGTTAGGATGACAAGGAAAAATTGTTTGATAATGTTTTCCAAGTTGACGAGACTGACATGAAAAGTTCTCAGTATAAAAATTTGGAAATAAATACTTCAATTTTGAGACAGAGGGGTGAATGAGTCATAGGTGCCGCTGATGAAGAGAACGAGACTAGGCCATAAGAGTAGTAGTAGTTGAGTTTGACGAGGTCTGTAAGTAATACAAACCATCTCCACCTTCATATCCCCCACCAATCGTCTTCTTCATTCTGAGATTGGCATAGAGATAGTGTAAGAAAAGAAGGGTACACTACAATTTAAAGTTTTGGTAATTTTACTAACAAACATCAAGTTTAATAGGAATTTAGACACAAACAAGAACGATTTAAGGAGGTGATTGTTCACATCCCCTCTCCTAATAACTGGAGAGGTGGTCCCTTCTGTTAGAGGCACAGGAGGATGGTAAGTAAATTTCTTCATATAAGTAAACAAGTCCTTATTACCAGTAATATGAGATGTAGCACATGCATCAATAACCCAATAATCGTTTGATGAAGAAGAATAAGATTGAAGACACGAAGGGTCACCTGAGTGTTGGACAATATTTGCTTGAGGAGGAATAGTAGTAGAAAAAGTGGCCTTAATTAATTTATCAAGGTTAGAAGAACTCAGTGTCACCATATGAGGATTAGTGACATGAGGAACAGAGTTAGAATCTCCATCAACATTTGGAGTTGACACTTTATATGCCCATTCGGGTTTTCCATGCTTTTTCCAACACTTGTCTTCAGCGTAATTTGTTTGTTTGCATAGGTTACAATAAAAGGTTGGGATGAGGAAGAAGAGGATCATCTCCCACTATTATTGAGACTTTTCCCTCAACCACATCCATGATTGTCTCATCTGGAAACAACAAGGGTTGTAGGATCCTAGGTAGCAAGAGTGGAAGAGACAGAGTGAGACAATTACAAATAAACATCATCTAGTGTCAGTAAAGGTTTAGAGGTAAGAATTTGCTAACGATCAGCTTCATAACTAGAAGGTAGATGCCAAAAACTGACAAAGTTGTATTTCCTCATGTTGCTTTTGCATTTTAATAATGTCAAATGATAAGGGACGATTGAGTTTTAGTTCCCCACAAATATCTTTGAAGGTATCAAAGTGAGAGGTGAAGCCAGAGTTATCTACAAGTTTTAGAAAATACAAATGCTTGTATAGATCAAATACTCAGGATGCATTTCCTTTACTAGAATATACTTGGGCAAGGTGACCCCATGCATCCTTGGCGGTGTTGGTGAAGAAAAGATTAGCAGAGATATGTGATTCTCAACTATTCAATATCCAGGAGAGATCTAGTGAATCATGTTCAACCCACCTCTTAAAATCGGACTTCAATTTCTCAGATGTTTCCTCAGTAGTTTTCTTTTTGACAAATGCGTCTTCTTTTGGTAGAGGTAAACATGTCAGATGTTCCAAGTTTCCAGAAGAGTGTGCATAGATTTGAAAAGAGCGTGCCAATAAAACATAGTTGGTGCCATTAAATTTTATAGAAGTAACACACTTGGGGTTTGTTTCGAACATTCCAATCACAAAAGAAGATGACCCCATAATATACCAATGCAAGGTATAATGGAACTACAAAGTAAAAATAGAAATAGAGCCAAGAAGTCATTGACACATCATGTCAAGAGGAGGATACACCATGTCACTTGCAATAAACTAGAGAAGAAAGTCTTCAACATGCCATATCAGAAGTAGAAACGTCGTGTGGCTTGTGCAGATTTCAATCAGTGACATATTCGTCATAGAAACCGGCGGTGACACGATGTGTAGGTAAGGCACACGCCGTGTAGAACGACAAAATAGCATATCTTGCCCAGAAAAGAAGGTCCATAATAGATGGTGAACCTTACACATCACCAAGATAAATGGATATATGTTGGAAAGATCCAATCATATCAAATAATAAGTGAGAAATTCCCTATAGAAGGTTGTCATAGATGACCACAAACAAGGTATCATACGCCTTTCCAAACGCCAACCTTTAGGGCATAAGACTAGCGGAAATACCGTAAGCAATTTCCTTAGATCCTCTTGTTGGGAAGAGGATAGATATAGAAAGGAGAGTAGATCTCCCTTGGTGTGATCAACAATGGTAGAGAGGAATAAGATGACGAGTGGGGATGGAAGAATATACGACGACAACGTTGTCTTGGAAAGGAGAGGTATTGCGGCAGCTATCTATCTTGCTCTAATACCATGTTGAGAACAGCCGTCTTTCTATATTCAAACTGAGTACAACCCTCTCCTATAAATTGGAGGAGAAACAACTAGGAAGCACATAGAAAATGCTAACAAGCTTATTATACTTAGGTCCACAATACATAAGACTTATGTAAAAAGAATTAAAAGGGAATAAAATAACTATAGATAAATATATATCTCAAAAATTTCACTAAAACACTATCATGTCCCCTTACCCAACTTATACCACCTCCCACCTTCACCTTAATCTTGACTCACTACTCCACATGTTTTCACTGTGAAACATCAACCTCTCTAACTTTGTAGTACCCATGGAAGTGCACCCTAAGGCCACTTAATCCTCTACTTCCTCCTTTCTCTAGTGACCACTTTCACCCACTATGGCAACACTCAAATTCACAAATAGCCATCACACAAAAACACTCTATCAACCCTCATGAAGAGCTCAAAAAGGTGAAGTAGATATCCCATGACCCTCTACTTGAATTCACTAAAGTAGCTAATAAGTTGAAGATGAGGATGGTGAGGAGGATAGGAGAATCATCTTTATTGAATGGTATGACTAGGACCAACAAGATAATTACACCTTAGTAACTCAATTCCATCATGTGTGTAATTGGGTGTGGTAGGATCAATATACCTCATCAACTCAATCCCATATGAGGATCCCTTGATCCTCTGTAGTCATTATTTTTTTCAACCATCATCTATTTTGTTATTCTAGTTGATATCACAATCTTGAAAAAATACTAGTAAATCATAGGAGTATAAAAAAATTGATATTTGATTTTAATTAGAAAATTATAAAAATCATGAATCTAGCTGCAAGTACTACTAGATCCCTAGTAATAGAATTACATTATGTATTTATCTTGAAATACCCATGCAAATATATATCATGAAACTCCATATTTATGTTAGTTGATGTACAACCTTAAATATTTGACACTCATTTTAATTATTTTGCTCCAGCAGGGTAAATGCATTAAAAAGGACAAATTTAGCGGATGGTTCGGCTACCGTTGGTGGGGAACTCGCTTTGAAAAAAAAAACGTATTAGTAGCTTATCGTATCTATAAATCAGACTTCATTAATTTCACCATATTTTTGAATCCAAAAAGTACCATGATCTAAAAATTGCAAAAATAATATAGAAACCTTGTTTTGTTATGTTTTTTTATTACGAACCCAACTCAATACTTGTAACATCCTTTTGAAAATATCACATTTGAGGAATTTATAATGTAAATTTGGAATAATGAAAGAGGTTTTACATATGTGAACATTTTTATGTGATATTAACTTTAACATCCTTCACAATAGTAAAATCTAGACTCATAATACCTAAAGACCATACTTTGGACTTAGACTCCAAGAACCAAACCCAAATAATCAATTAACAAATGCATAAGTGATATAAACATTCTAAGATTACCAAGCTACAAGCGAGGAACATCTATGGACTCTGATTCTTAATTATAAGTACATGATACCTCTTACTTGACCCCCTATATGGTATATGTACATCGTATGTACACAAAAAACTTGGCATATGAATATTGGTTGAAATAAGTGTATCTCTTGGTAAGAGGAGTGCTAGTAGGAGACCTACCCCATGGTAGGCAAGCACAGTGACATATCCTATGCTAGGTTTGTCATGTAATAAAGGATCTTTCTTTTGGGTGGTGAATGATACGAGGATGACGCATAATGGAAAATCTGATTAAATTATGCTTATATTCTTATATAAATATTTTTAGTTCATGAATGTTTTTCTTATATACATACATACATACATACATGCATACATACATACATACATACATACATACAACCGACAAGGAGTGGCTCAAGTGGTCAAGCACGGTGTCTCCTCATGAAGGGACCCAGGTTTGATTCCCAGTTGCCGCCTTGATTTACCACCCTCCCAGGTGTTCGGCCTCCGCCACGGGCGTGGGAGAGGGGGGAAATCTTTCTCTCTTAATCTCATACATACATACATACATACATACATACATACATACATACAAAACTTGGGCGTGTCTCCTAGGGTGCGATCTGGGTGATTGGGAAGGCGATCGTCGGAACCCTCGGGGCCATGGTGCCCATGCCACCAGCCACCCCGGCTGATGGCGTCCACCCCCACACAACCCCACCCCACCATCAACACACCCTACCAACCACCAATACCCAAGCCTCCGAGATGTTGGGAGGCAAAGAGATGTCGGCTGTGAGAAACCCTAAGGACCAGACGACAGAGAACGTAGGAGGCGGGCCGCTGCCGCCGCACACGTCCAAGGATGGAGGAGGAGGATCGAAGAAGGTGGTGGCATGGAATCAAATCCTGAAGCAACTGGCGGGCACTACGAAGGATGCCATGGAGTTCCTACATCCGAGGGAGGAAGAAGGAGAGGTCCACGTTGACCTGGATGCTGAGGAGTTTGACCGACTCCAAAATATATGGGAATACACGATTATGATCTACACCTTGGGGAAGCGGCCATTCTACCCTCATCTGCTTGCTTGGATCAAGCGTACGTGAAAGCCGAAGGGCTCGTTCGAGTTATTGTCCCACAACAATGGAGTCTTCTTGGTCCGGTTCTCGACAGCAACAGACAAGGAAGAAGTTCTTGCTATGGGTCCTCGGTGGTTCGACCACAAATTGGTGGTGGTGAAGCACTACTCCTATGGTGATGAGCTGAAGAAGGATGTCTTCAACACCATCCTGACCTAGATGACAATCAAGTCATTTGGCTGATCATGGACGAGGAGGGCGGCAGGGATGATTGTTGCGGGTGCGGGACGCGTGCTGCACATCGACAAGGGCTCACTAGAAGGTGAGTAGGCAAGGGTGCTCGTGGAATTGAAGGTCGATGGACCCAAGCCTACAACAATTTGGCCCAACGTAAAAGGACGGGATCCAATCCCCGTGTCTATGGCGTATGATCATATTCCAGAGAGATGTGAGCACTACCGTGCTTTCAACCATGACACGACAGACTGTGGCCAGACCGAGAAGAAGAAGGAGGCATAGAAGGGCAAGGCGGTATGGAAGGCAAAGGATGCAGACACAACTGTGGCTGGGTTAGGGGCGTCGAAGGTTGACACTTGACAGGAAGAGAAGAAGACATTTGAGGAAGAGTTGCAGCGGGCGACAAGCAAATCCACAGAAGCAGCATTGAGCAGTAGAAATGAAAATGGAGGGCAACAGACTGAGTCCTCACCTCAAGGAGACCGAGAGGAGGGGGAATTTGTGTGCTGTTCTCGGAGGAAAGGGGTAAAGAAGACAAGGTATCCTAGAACCCAAGGGGTGAGTGCCATCCTTGACACAACAAATAGATTTGAGGAATTATTCGAGTCAGATGCTGAGGAGGAAAATGCAACCAAGCAACAAGAACAGACAGAGAAAGGCAAGAATGGTGGGAAGGGGCCTTCTAGGCGTACCAGGTCAAACAAAAATCTCTGATATGTCCATGCTCCTATGGAATATCAAGGGAGGGTGTGACAGGAACAAGAATAAAGAAATCAGAGAATGGATCACAGCCAGTGGTCATACGATGGTTGCTTTGGTAGAAATGAAGATAAAAGGACAAAATAAAAATAGTATCAAATATCTATTTCCTCAAGGTTGGGAACATGTATCCAACATATATTATGTTGAGGTTGCTAGAGTATGTGTGGCTTGGAAGCCCAATGCATGGTAGGTTTCTGTGGTACAAATGTCGTACCAGTAGGTGATAGTGGGCTGTGTCAACAGTGGATGTCTGCATATATGGTTGACAACTATTTACGGCCATAATGACGGAAAGGCAAGACTGAATTTATGGGATGATATGGTTTCTTTATCAAAGCAGGTTCAGCTTTCTTGGATGGTAATTGGTGACTTTAATACAATACGTTTATAGGATGAGAAAAGAGGCAGAAGATTAGCTATTAGTGCTGAGGTGGATGCTTTCAACCGGGCCATTGACAAAGCATGTTTGTTTGAATTACCAATGGCAGGGGGGACATTTTCACCTAGAATAATGAAAGAGGTCTGAAGGACAGGATAGCAAGAAAACTTAATAGGGCACTGGTGAATGATGAATGGCTAACAATTCTTCCAAATGTGCAGGTTAAAGCCGAAGGATCTGATATTAGTGATCATGCACCTATCTCAGTCCAGTTAGCGGAGAAGAAGCAGAAAAGGAGACCTTTCAGATTTCTAAACTACTGGGCAGACTGGAAATGTTTTGCGGATGTCGTTAAGCATAGTTGGAATATTCAAGTGACATAAAATCTTATGTATGTGTTTTCTATGAAGTTGAAGAACACCAAGATGGCTCTCAAGAAATGGGAGAAAGAAGAGGTTAACATCCAAAATCTACTGAAGGACACCAAAAGGGAGTGTAAGGATATCAGAGTAAAGTTGTTGTTTGATCCATTAAATTCAAATCTGATTGAGAGAGAAAGGGAGGTAAAAATGATGCTTGAGGACTTAAAAAAGGCAGAGGAGAAATTCTACTGGCAAAGAAGCAAAGAAAATTGGATGGAGGATGGAGAGAGGAACACAAAGCTCTACCATGCTGCAGTTAGAAGAAGAGAGGTATGTAATATTATTTCTGAACTTATAAATGCTGAAGGGATGGTGGTCAACAAGCAGGAGGACCTCGAGGAACATGCTATTAACTTCTACTCATCTCTGTATGATAAAAACTTATCTGATGATATTGATGATAATGAAGAGGTCGATTGGAAGTTCAGACTCACAAGCACCCACAACAATATTCTCACTAGGAAAGCCAATGAACAAGAGGTTAAGGATGCGGTGTGGAGTATTGGAAGCAACAAATCACCCGGGTCAGATGGTTTCAATGCTTTCTTCTACAAGAGAAGTTGGGATATCATTAAAGATGATTTGCTTGCTTATGTAGATTGGTTTCTGGAAGGTGGAAACATGATGAGACAGGTCAATCACTCCTTTCTGGTTCTTATTCCAAAAAATAAAGTCACTTCTTCTCTTGCTAACTTCCGTCCTATTACGTGCTGCTCGGTTCAATACAAAATTATTGCAAAGATTCTAGCTGCCCAGTTGAAAATGGTCATCCCCTACCTTATTTCTATAAATCAAGGCGCCTTTGTCACAGGTAGGAGCATCAGCGATTCTGTTCAGTTGGCTGGAGAATTTCTTCCGGATTTTAATGTCATGAGAGGTAGTAGAAAAGCCTGCCTTAAACTTGATATTTCCAAAGCTTATGACAGTGTGAGATGAGGAAAATTACGATGGATCATGCAACAAATAGGATTTAATGAATAATAGATTGGCTGGATGAAACAATGTGTTTGGACTACTAACTACTCTATCCTAGTTAATGGCACGTCTGCTGGTCTCTTTAGGGGTCGTAATGGGCTACGCCAAGGTGACCCTTTATCCCCCCTTCTATTTGTAATTGTCATGGAGTACTTCTCAAGAAAAATGCAACAAGCTGAAGAACGAAAGGAAATAAAGCCTTACACAGTCCACGACACAAAGGTAATGACACATCTAATTTTTACGGATGACATCCTGATTTTTTTAGAAGCCAAGCAGCAATGTATGGAGAACCTTAAAAGTCTTCTGGGGAGATTTGGAGAACAAACAGTGTTGTGTGTTAATGCAAATAAAACACATATATTCTTATCTAAAAACTGCTACATGTTGAAGGACAAACTCATTCAGGCTATGGGCATAGAGAGAGGTGAATTCCCAACAAAATACTTGGGATTTCAACTTGCAGGTGGAAATCTTCAGGTCAAAGATTTTACTGAATGCATTGATAAAGTGGAGGAGATGATCAATAGATGGCCTACACAAAAGACTTCCATGGCGGGGCACAGAACTTTGATAAAAGTTGCCATTGAGGGACTTCTCATCTTCTGGGTGCAACAAGGTGAAATTCCCATTTCTATTCTGGATAGAATTGAAATAAAGATGGCTAACTTTCTGTGGGGGAGTGAATATCATCCTATGAAGTATTCTAGGCTGGCTTTTCCTATAGATGAAGGTGGGATAGATTTGAAGACCCCTAGATACATAGCTAGATGGGGATCCATGAGGAGGATTGTTGCTCTTCAAGTAGGCACATCTACTTAGGGAAAGTGGATGAGAGACTGATATCCTAGAGGACTAGACTTTATCCCAAAGACAAGAGAAAGTTACTCACGGTACATCAATGTCATGAGAGAAGTATGGCCACAAATTAAACACTTGTTTGTTGCTAATGATTCTAGAGGATGGCAACTCAAAGACAAGAAGATAAACATATGGGAGGTGTCCCGGACAAGAGGCGCAAAGGACCCACTGGGTGAACAGATTTGTACCGATAGGCACGTGCCAAAATGGAGCACATGTGTTTATAAATTTTTACACAATATCCTTACCACCTTAGATAGAGTAAAGAGTTGGAATTATGATATATCTATTGTATGCTTGCTTTGCGGGGAAAAGGAAGAAAGTCACAACCATCTTGTAGGGGAATGCAAGTTCACAA